>PVKS010026306.1:0-28822 GCA_004027875.1 Aplodontia rufa | reverse complement strand
CTAGGCTATGGAAACAACCCCGGTGTCCCTCACAGGAAGAATGGATCCAAAAACTGTGGTACATTTATACCATGGAATATTACACAGCAATTAGAAACAATGACATTGCAGCCTTCGAGGGTAAATGGATGGTTATGGAAGAGATCATGATGAGTAAAATCAGCTTAACCCAGAGATCTGAGGGTCGATTGTCTCCACTCATCTGTGGAGGTGGGGACTAGACCCTGGACAATGAGAAAGTTGGTCTAGAAACATGAGTGAAATCCAGATAAGATGTAATGATTTACAATCTAATACTTTTTTTAGAGTTATAGTGGGAAGGGGAAGGGAGGGATAAGGGAGGGTAATTGGGGGGGGGGCACTCCTGGGGACAGTTGCAATGTCCAGAATATATACACATCTTATACACATTTTATATTGTTTTGTTAAAATTTTGTAAGGTTGCTCAAAATAAAAAAAAATAAAAAAAAAGACTCTAAAAAAAATTTATCCATTCCTTTCCCCACAGCCATTTTTTGGGGGGTGTGGGAATAGAGGTTGAACTCAGGGACACTTAACTACTGAATCACATCCCCATCCCTTTTTATTTATTTTTTATTTTTTTAAAAGAGAGAAGGATAGAGAGAGAGTGAGAGAGAGAGAGAGAGAGAGAGAGAGAGAATTAATTTTTGTTGAGTTTTTCACATAGCTTTCATTGCTCTGACACTTAGCCATGTATGTGGATGCTGGGGTTTAAACCTGTGTACTTGTGCATGCCAGGCAAGCGCCGTAACTGCCAAGCCACTGCTCCAGCCCCCCTTTTTATTTTTTGAGACAAGGTCTTGCTAAATTGCTGAGGTTGGCTTTGAACTTGTGATCATCTTGCCTCAGCCTCCTGAGCTGCTGGGACTACAGGTGTGCACTACTGTGCCTGGTCCTGTAGCCATTTTTTTTTTTAAACATAGAGGAGAGAGAGGGAATCAATTTTATTTCATTTTTCATTGCTCTAACATTCTGTTGTGTACGAGGTGCTGGGGTTTCAAAGCCACATCCTTGCACATGCCAGGCAAGCGCCATAACTGCTAAGCTACTGCTTCTAGCCCCTGGGTTGTTACGGTAGCTTTCAAACAGATTCTCAACTTTAATGCAACTCTTTGTGATGCCTATTCCATCCTCAACATGGCCACTTGTCCTCTGGGTTGTCAACCTGAAACATCTTCTTTGCACACATGGGGTCCTGGGTTGACCAGAAAAGGACAGATTCCAGTCTGGTCATGAAAGGATTCTAGTATCATGTGGCCATACTGGAGTTGTAGTGGAGGCAAAGTGATGGTTCGCACTTGGTATATACAAATCAGACCTCTTTTGGCAGAGAGTGAGTGGTCCAGGCTCAGAGCCCTCTCATCACCAGGGCCAGCTATCTCCTGTAAGATGCAATTGGCATTATATGGCATGAGCCTGGCAATCCTGCTTTTCTTGCCCATTTGAAGTGTGTCCTTGATGCTTTCTCCAGGAACCTCATCTCACTGGCTCTTGGCATCCTTAGATCGTGTAGCACCCAGACTGATGTGGTGCTACATGGGTCTTGGAATTAAGCCAATTAATTTTGGTTTGAAAGTGTCCTGAGGATGATCAGATGAACTTACGAATTTACATATGCTTTACACATCAATAGGGAATAAAGGAAAGCTGCCCTTCCTAAAATGAAGGGAAAGTCAGGTTATCATGGTGGTGAGAGATTCCATTGCTGTCTACCATGGAAACCACAGGGGTGAAGAATGCTGGCAGAGATGGGCAAAGCTTCACACCCCTGCTTCTACATAGGTGTTAGTAATATGCCAAGTCTATTTTCATTTTAAGTCCCCATCATCAAAACCAATGTGCTCTCATGTTGGGGTTTTTAGCCTCTCGTGTTCCCCCTGACCCGCAGGGGAGAAAGAGAGAAGCTCGCCCCAACCAAGGCGGCCAAGAGAGGCAAGGGTCGGCTGATCGCCCATTCCCAGCCCTCCCTAAGGAGGACAATCAGAGCGTCAGGGACACCAGTCGCAGCCGGAACTTGTTTATTGAGGAAGTGCTTGGGATTATAAAGAGTATGGGGACCAATGAAAGGAAAGGTCAGCAAGGGGCAGAGAGCCCATGCAGGTAGCAGTTCCATATGCAGCAATGGGGACCACGAGCAATTCACGAGGGCGGAAGGTATATTTAACCTATCCCATCAGGCGGTCCGAAGAGGCATCAGGACCTCAAGGTAATGCCCCTGAGTAGGGTGTCGGGAGCCATTTTGGTCCTCAGGAGGTGGGTTTCAGCAAATGAATGAGATCCTCTTTCTGATGCAATGCTCTCAATGCATTGCATGTTGAAGCCCAACACTCTCACTCTTCTGTTTCTCAGCTCTAGTTTACTCACTAAAGTCCAAATTCCTCCAGCTCAGTTGAAACTTTGTCCTTTGAGTCTACTGCTACCCCTGAGCTGTCACCAACTTCACAGAAACAGGCTACTGGGTATTGCGGCTATGGTCCATTCTCATTATTTGTCGATTCCATATTTGTGAATTCCCTATTCACTCAGGCTTATTTGTAGTATCAGAATCAGTCCTAACTCATGTGATCATTTGTGGACATTCATGGAGTGTAAAAACATTGAAGTCATCAGTGTTCACATTCGCAGCTGAGGTTGAACATGTGACCTTCTTGCTTCAGGTCTCACTATAAATATGTCCTTTTCTTCATTTATTTACTGCCATGCTTTCCCCATTCATTTATTTTTTCTTTTCAAATGTGATTTCACTGTTTAAAATAGTGAAACCATTGTCTGGGGTTCCTAAATGCCAGGAGGCTGGGATGTGAGTTCCAGGGATAAATTGTGTGTCAGATGAGCTTCGTTTAGACCACAACTAAAGTTCTGTTGGCTGTGAATTCCACGCTAATAACCAACAAAGGATACACAGAGAAAGGAAGAGAAGGGTCACCAGACTGCAGGTAAGACTGCTCCAGAACGGCTGAAGTGACATTTACAGTGGGTGATGAAACTACGGAAAAGATGGAAAAGCAGCTGAATTTGTGGCTGCATGGGATGACAAAACTGGTTTTAAAAAGTGTAGTCAAAAGGGCATTGTGGAGAGGCTGAAAACCCAAGATGTTTATGGTCACATCACCTAGGGTCAGGAAAACATTAAGTCTTAAGCTGTTCTTGGCTAGGGTTGTATTACAAAGAAGTACTGTGGATAATTAATTTTAAATATGTGTGTGTATCTCTGTGTGTGTGTGTGTGTATGTATAATATACCACAATCCCTACCCATCACTTTAATGCCTTTGACCCAGGTTAGTTCGTGTCCAACCTGTTGGAGAACGTCTGTTGCTAACAACATCTTTGTATTTTGGAGATGATACTGAGCACAGACAGCACCAGGAGTCAAGATCATGGCATATCCTTATGGATCAGGTTTTCCACTTTCAGAATGAAGCATGAAAATCAACATGTATTTTATTGAAAATAGGAAATATTTAATGTATATAAATTTATTTGCTTTGGCAATTATTTATTTACAGTTGATGATTGATACCAACAATTGAGGTAAAAATATACATGAGGTATAAATAAAATATTTAAATGCAATATCATATTTTATTTCCATTGGCAAGAAAACAATGAATAAAATACTGTGGTATTTGACAAACAAACTTGATGCATCTGTTTTCTTTTCTCCCCCTTTTCCTTTATTTTAAAGATGCACCATGTTATGCAGCAGTGATTAGTATGTGCATAAAAACTAAAAAGACAGGTAATTGGAAGACGGGGGAGCCAGAAGTACAATCATATTTGCTTTTATTAGATTTTCAGTATCCTCCAGGTCCTTTTTCCTCAAAGTGTGTCCTTGGGGCTAGAAGCATGGGCATCTCTGAGGCTCATTACAAATGCAGAATGTCAGGCCCACCCCAGACTGCCTGAATCAGAGCCTGCATTTTAATAAGATCCCAGGGTGATTCCCGTGCGTGCTGAAGTCAGAGTAGCACTGCCCTGTGTGATACAATGCCATTCATCCTGGTATGCCTATTCTATTTTCCAAACACATTGTGTCCCACCTCTGGAACAGAACCAGTGTTTAGCTAGATTAAATTAAACTTCATTAATGATCTTGTCGATGTGTAAAAGTAATCTTGAATATATGATTTGATTTAAGATGTCATGGCAGAAGTATTTTTGTCTTGCTGCTCACAGGGAATTGCCCAAATGGGTAAATTGTGGGGTTGCTGCCACCATCTTAGGTAGACATGGGATTTTCTTTGCACCATACCAAACTCATAGATAGTTTTTTTATTCCTCTCAATAAAACAATTGCACATCACTTATAAGAGAAAACATTATATAAATGCTTATAATACAAAAAAAAACCCTGAAAAGAGTCATTTGTTTTTTTCCTCCAACACCAGTTGCTAAATCATGATATTAGTCTTTGTCATAGACAACCAAAGAAAATCTCTCTCCTTAAAACCAAACATAAGTTATTTTTTGGTCTACAGATGTATTACAATAATAATTAAAAAACCCCAACTTAAATCCATTTGCACTTGGTTAAGGAAAGTTAATTGGCTTAGTCTGTACAATAATAAATAAGGAGGGGGTCGAATGCATAGGTAGCTTCAGCATTAGCAAAGAAACATGGAATTAATAGACCTGTTTATATTTTCTAAAACTAATTAAAATACAATTTTGGTCTTACGTTAGTTAAAAACCCTGTCTCTCAAATCACAAGATTTTAATGAATTATATTTTAAGAACATCATATATAGCAAAATATGAATTCCCTGAAGCTGTGACAGTCCAGGACTCTTGGTACGATCATCATCTCACCTTTATCCAATGTCCAGAGTAAACTCAGTGCAATACATTGGTAATGAAATGCAATTAACTATGACCACATAGGCCACTGGTCAACAAGAACATTTAATAACATTATGAAAAGTATCCACGAAAAGTTGAGACAACACAGTCTGTCTGTCTGTGAATAAGAAAAGGCACGATGTTTGGGCCATTGGTGTCCACCTGACATCACACTGAATGAAGCTGCCAGATGCAACTCCAAGTCTAGACTTTGGCAATCACTTATCACCCACAGCTTTTATTTTAGAATTCTTTCCCATACTGTATCCCAGCACTCCATTCTTAGTTCTTGAACAAAAGAAATAAATTGTCAAAATGCTTAAGAACCTTTCACTGCTATTTTTGGTTAGCTAATCTTTGGTTAGACATCAAGCAAGGCTGAAGGATGACATATTTTCACACCTTGGTGTTAGCAGCAGGCTCTGCTCAGCTTAAGGGACAGTAGGGTGATGGAGCCAGAGAAACGTGGGAAGAGCTGTGTGAGGAAGGGACTCACCGAGTCAGATAATTATGTATATAATTGATATTTTACATATATACAGTAAAGGTAGAGATATACACACATATGTACACATGCTCTATGTACATTTATTTACAGTTAAGAATACGCTTCTTAGAAGCCTTTAAATAGCAAATTAGGCAACGCATAAGCTATAATCCATTTAATTTTAAGTAGCACAGATAGATGTTCTGATTTTTTAAAAAAAATATTATATTAGTAGGGATGTAGCCATCTCCAGGAAGGCTAGAAAAGTTCTCAGAAAATTCTTGCATCTCCAACATTCCAACTTTGCAGTGTTCCCATTTTTAAGCATTAACTATGTCCATCCATGCATCTCTCTTGCTCGCTGTCGCATGCTCACACTCTGCCACAAACATTCGTTTTAGCTTCCTGTTCCCTGAGTTTGATGTCACACTGGGGGAAACTCAGATTTTAGTTTCTGGACCCTCAGCAATGAGGGGCTGAAAAGAGTTTCTAATCCTGGCAACTTCTGCTGCACAAAGATGTCCAAAGCCTTTGCTGTACCATTCTGGAGAGTGACCTCTGTAGGGAAAGAAATGAGAAAGGAAGTGGGGAAATCTTTTTCCAAATCATAGCAGTTTGTCAGGGTAGGCAGGGCTGTCCTTGGGGCTCTGGTCTCCAGCACATTTGCAAACAAATTGGGGCTGCTGCCTTGAGGATGTGAGCACCCCATTCTGCCATCAGCTGCTTAAAAATCATACCAACTCCTCAGGGCAAAATGGGAAGATCCACACTGAATCTAGAATTTATTCAGAAAAACTAACTTTATATCTCTCTAGACCAAGTACTCAGCTTAGCACCCTGAAAGCTATGAAGGGATTGGAATTAAATTAGTATTTTCTCAAAGAAACAAATGGAGGGAACAGCAACAGTTGGGTTTAACCCAAGTGTCCGTTGGTGAATGAATGGATAAAGAATATGTGGCATATGGGCTGGAGCGGTGGCTCAGTGGTTTTAGCGCTTGCTTTGCATGCGCAGAGGCATGAGTTCAAACCCCAGCACCACGTACACAGTGAAGTGTTGGAGCAATGAAAACCACATGGAAAACTAAATAAAAAATCGATTCTCTCGTTTTCTCTCTCTCTCCCTCTCACTTTCCCTCTCTCTTAAAAAAAAAAAAAGAATACGTGGTATAGACATACAATGGGATGTTATTCAGGCTTAAGGGGGTTCTGCAATTTTAACAATGTGGAGGAATCTGGAGGACATTACACTAAATGAAATATGCCAGGCACTGAATGAAAAATACTGCATGTTCTCATTTATATGTAGAATCTAAAAATGTGGAACTCATATAAGTAGAGGGTAGAATGGAGTAAGCTAGGGGCTGGAGAGATGGATGGTGGTCAAAGGATATGAACTGTCAGTTAGATGGAATAAGATGCTCAAGAGATCAATGATACAACATGCACAATATCATTAATTGCAATGTATTCTTGAGAAATGCTGAGTAGATTTTAAGTGTTCTTACTATGGAAAATAAGCACATGATGAAACAGATATTAGAATATCTTGATTTGGTGATGCCACAATGCATACATATGCCAAGCATCATGCTATATACCATAACTATATAGAATTTTTTTAAGAGAGAGAGAGAGTGAGAGAAAGAAAGAGTTAATTTTTATTTTTTCAACTGGTTTTCTGTTTTTCCTCCACTTGGTTGTGCATGTGGGGCTGGGGATTGAACCTAGGTCCTTGCTCATGCCAGGTAAGCACTCTACTGTTGAGTCACCTCTCTAGCCCACTATATATAATTTTTGATCATTAATTAAAGATAAGTGAATAAAATAAATTAGAAAAAATAGAAAATGAAAAAAAGGAAAGGGCTAGAGGAGAACGCTTTAGAGTTTTAGGAAACAAAGGAGGAATATGTAATCATCTGTGAAAGTCTATCAATGGCAATGAGGGAAAAATGTATGGAAAAATTAGGAATCAATATGACAAACAGGGCGGTGATGACTGTGCCACTTAACTCCTGAGAACCCTGCCTGCTATGCTCAGGTGCTGCCACTTACTTCAGATCTATCCTACAGATGTGGGTCAATCTGGACTTGCCAGAGCCACACGGTTCTATTAAGTACTGAGAATCCATCACCATAGCCCGCACACCGCCCATGAGGGGGGCTTCTTCGTGTTCCACAGAGAGGGATACCAGGGTGCACATTCCTTTGGGCAAATCAGTCTTCCAGGTCCTGGAGCAAAACAAGCCACACATGAGATTTATGATTAAAGAGAAAGAAAATCCTGAACCCAGAGCTAAGGTTTACACTTATAATTTCCTGCCAAAAATCTAGGCTCAAATTCCAAAGTTAGTTACTTAGATTAAGCTAATGGCTTCCATAAGCTTGTATAAAGTTTATACAGTGCAGTTCAAAGCAAGAACCTCAGCTGTCAGACTCAGAGGCCAGAAATGGTCTAGCAGCTTTCACACCTGCATTCGGAACCTCCAACTGAGGCCCTTTCCTGGTCTGCTGTGGAAGTTCCTGCCCAGCATTGAAGAAGTGACTTTACAGTTTAGGAATTAGGACTCCCCCAATTCTTTCATTCATCTATGAGAAATCCATGTGCCAGCCCTGAGAAGTCCCCAAGGATGTGAAGACATATACAGCCCAGTAGGAGATACCCATAAACCCCCCAAAATCTTGGTAGGTGGAGTGATATGGCTCTGCCTAGAGGACTGTGAGATCATGCGGAGGGGACAGAGGAGGCATATGGGGAGGCTTCCTGGAGTAGGTGATTCAAGTAGTAAATAAATGATTTGTCGGTGCCTAATTAGAAGAAAACTAAAGGGGCTGGAGCGGTGGCTCAGCAGTTGCAGCGCTTGCCCAGCATGCCTGAGTATGCGAATTCAAACCCCAGCACCACGTACACAGCAAAGTCTTGGGAGTAACCAAAGCCACGAGAAAAACTAAATAAAAAATTGTTTTTTCCCCTCTCTCTCACAGTCCCTCTCTCTTAAAAAATAAAGAAGAAAACTAAACCTTCGTGGAACTGTTAATTGTCTTCAAATGCCTGAGTGGCTCTTGAGTTGGAGAGGAAATAAATACAGTTATTTGTCTCCAGGAGACAGAAGTGGAAGGCACATTTTGGTTCAGTACGGAGAAGAGCTGACTGTGTGCACTGCCCAGAGATGGACCAGGCTGCCTTGCGAGGCACTGAGTTCCCTGCCACTGGAGCTATTCAAGCTCAGGGGGACTGATACTTGCAAAATGGTTATAGATGGTGTCAGGGGCATGAGGGCATTCGGGTAAGCACCTCTCACTTCCTTTTCTACCACAGGGACCTGTGATGATAGATTGTATCATAATCCACGGATCCTAGTCCCTGATTCAGTGGTTTCATCTGTGACTTCATCCTGTCTCACCACATGAGGAAGAGAAACTAGTAGATGTTTCTCTATGGTTGACTATGTTCCCCAAATTTCATGTCCTGGGTACTTGAGTACTTGGTCCCTAGTGTGGTAGTATGGAGAGATAGGACCTTTGCGAGACATTGGGTCATGAGGACTCTCCCTCATGAACAGATTAATCCACTCATGGATTAATGGACTGATGGATCAATGGGTGATTGAGGGGTTGGCTTTGTCATGAAAGCAAGCTCTCTCTGGCATGCTTGCTGTCTCAACATGTGACGCCCTCTGCCATGCCATGACCTAGCAGGAGGCCCTCACCACATGCTGAGCAGATGCCAGTGCTGTGCTCTTGGACTTCCCAGCTTCTAGAACTGGGACATAAATATATCTCTATTTTTTTAAATTACCCAATCTCAGATATTTTATTATGGTAACAGAAATTGAATTAAGATACTCAACCAGAACTTGGGAATAATCAAGCTTGACACAAATGCTCGTCCATTTCCCCTTAACTATAAGCACTTGCTTTTCATGCACGGCCATGTGATGCATAATGAAGACTGACAGTCAGAGATCTTTGGGGTTAAGATGGGGAAATCCTCAGCAAGTCTCACTGCAGCTCTTGAGGAGCTAGAGATGGTTGTAAAAGGAGAGACAAATGTGCCAATCCTGAGAGGTCCAGCCTCACACATGCCAGCCCAAAAGGGGAGATGCTCTGAAGACAGGATGCCCCTCAACCCTGCCACTTCCTCACCAGACCTGTCCCTTTCCACCTTCTTGTATCATAAACGTTAGGACTTTCTGTTGGCAGGAACCAGATCTGGTGCATCATTAGTTAATCTCCTAAGTGCCTAGCTCCCCTCCAAAGTCTCGTGAACCACTTACTTCTTCAAATCTTGGACCAAGTAGCCATGCAGTAAGACTTTGCCATGACTTCTATATTTAAAATTCCACCCTTACTACTCCCTACCTTATTTATTCCCCTGGGATAAATAAGCCTACCCCTTTTATTCATTAACTCGCTATCCCCAGTAAAATATAAATCCTGAGAGGTCATGGTCTTTTGTGTTTACCAGGGCACCCTCAGAGCCTGCAGCAGTGCCTGCCTTGAGGTATGATGGAATGGACACACTAATGAATGGCAGGCTAGCTGGGTTGTTGCACAGGTGGAACGGGGAGGTTCCATGCAGGGACCACCCCTCTGCCTGCTCTGTAGAGAAATAAGGAGCATGCTATGGCAGGACTCCATTCCTGTGGCTGCATCCTGGACAACTACTCAATTTCCCACTTATGAGAGTGAAGGTTGAAATTTAACTCCATGAGATGACTGATGTCCCAATAGCTGTTGGTAATAAGCTACCCTTATAGCTGCCCACATTCTCCACCAGGATCCCAAGGTTACTGGGATATGAACATATATTTAGGGAAAGGGCGTCCTTAAAAGTTAAGATCCCAAGGACCTATACCAAAGGCATAAAGAGCCAATGTGAAAAGTAACCCTTGGTTTGCTCTTGAAACTAGTCTCATAAAGAAACCATTTTAAATATACATTTGGGAATTTCACTAGTGATTCCTTTTATGCTGATGATTTGGGAGAAGAGACTGGGTTTGCTAAGGTTTTTAGTAAAAAAGATATATTGATCTAATTACGTTTTATTCAGGTTATCTAATATCCTCAATCTCTGTTCTTTCTGATGAAGTACGGCACTTCTGTGCAAACTTCCTATTGGTGCTTGAGCTTCTCATTCCAAGCCCAGATAACAGCAGCTGGAACTCAACCCATAAATCAATCAGAAACAGTGTTTCAATGGCAGGCACAAGACCCAACAAGCCTTGCCAGGCCCTGACCTCTGATTGCACGTCTAGGGTCTTAGCATTCTCGGACCTGCAGGCTGTGCCATGATTTCCGTGCATGGCCATTAGTCATGAACATCCGGAGTCAGAGGCAAGGGTTTTGAAGTTAAACACATTCCCATGTTACAGTGACACAAAAGAAAGACTTGCTTTCCCTTGGGGAGAAAGGCAAAAATCAGGAGAAAAGCCAATCAGATTCGATTTGCATAATTTGTCAGAAAGTGCAACTGGACAAACAGCAGCTATTCTGGGACCTCTGTTCTGGGGAAATGAATGATATTTATGGCCTAATAAACCATGTGCTCCACAAGGAGAGGGTCTGTAAGAGAGCTGGGGCAGAGCTGTAAATTGGGTGAAGAAGCAGGAAGTCAGGCATAAATATGGCCAAGTCAGGTTTCACTGAGGGAAATGAGGGGCAGCTTAGTGTTCCCAGCGGAACTGGATTTAGGTGGTAGAGCTCCAGGAAGTGCTTAAATCTGCAGCTCTTGCCCTACTTTGGGAACAGGACATCATAAATCCCAGTCAGGCTTACCTGAGAACCACGAAGTCTCTGGAAGGATGGGGGGCCATGCTGTTCAGCACGTACTGATAGATTTCTGTCTGCCTGTCCAGAGTCTCCACCACCTTCCACTGCACGAAATCCTCGTCCCACAGGTGACGCTCTCTCAGCACGCGGTTCAGCACCACTGAGGGGGGTGCCTCCACCTCCACAGATGCCTTCCATAGCTTCAGCGGGTTTCCGTCCCCCACCTTGGGAAAGACACCAGTGGAAGCTGAAGAGATTGTCAGGATCCCACGAAAACCTGCCCTGCTTTGCCAAGTGTTTAAAGACTATCGGTCTCTGATCATGTAAACTGAGAGCCATGCTGCATACCTCTTGGTTTAAAATGTAAACATTTTAATCTTTAAGCTTAAGAATAAAAATGATAATCAAAATAATAACCGCCAATACACAGAGCACATATTGTGTGCCAGGCACATTCTAACCCATTTGATTTGTAACTAGCCCTCTTCTGGCTGTGGTTCTTTTAGAACGTGCAGTTTTCCAAAGGGGAAAATAGAGGCAATGACTTGCTCAACACACCTCAAGGACAGAGTCAGGATGAAGATCCAGAATTTGGGCTCCACAGCCTGTACTTGACTACACAGCTTGACTACATGCAATAGGGATGCTTAGCAGTCTCTGGACATGGTCTTTGAACAGTATGCTTGTCTTGACTGATCACTGTGTGCCAAGTCCTGGATAAGCAGCTAATTGTAAGCAGAAATAAACCCCCGGTTGGTAGACTTGTTAGATGTGGCTATTGGAGATTACCTTTTTGAAAGCAAGGTCTGTGTTGTCGGGGCTGGAGCATGTGACCCATCCTTTGAACTTCTCCTTGGCTTCTTTCTGGAGGCCCTGGACAAGATGCTCCAGGTAAGTGTGGAAAGTTGCTCCACTCTCCTCCAGTTGGGTCCCCAAGTCTTCCAGCGTGGGTGCGTTGATCTCAGCATCCACATACGAGTTACGAGACTGGGCCACCAACTCATGTGGGACCTGGATCAGCAAAGGCACAAAAGAGCAACACACTGAGGCAAGGGAAATGCTGACACTAATGGCCATAGGAAGCAAAGTCATTTCATCAACAACCAAGGTCTGAGCAACAGGCTGAGGGTCACTGGGCTAGATGTTTTTCTAAGATCACTGCCAAGTCCAGGAGGGTCCTTCCTAAACTTAGGAAATACAAATATATTTCTGAGGTTATATTTATCATTCAAAACATTTCTGTGACTTCCCATTCATTCTTTCCATCTTCCTTTCCTTTTCTTTTACTTTTAATTTATTTCTATTCCGTTTGGCAAAATGTGGGCCCAGAAAACTTGACTCTGAACAACTTAATGCACAAAGACTTGTGAGGGGAAATGTCAACTACGACTTAGAAATAGCTTTACCTTTTTAGCACACTCTTCCCTTTGATAAATGTTAATTTTACCACAGAAAATATGCCAGAAGTCTTGTTCACTTACTTCTTTAACATAGCTGTATCTCTGTTCCTAGGCTATTATTATTTAATCTCTCTCTCTCTCTCTCTCTCACACACACACACACACACACACACACGCACGCGCGCGCATACCCCAGGAGCCTAATCAAGCTCTGAGGTAATAAAATATAATAAGATTGGCTGAACCTGACAAAGGAAGGTGAGGCAGTTGTTCACATGAAAACCATCATCATGGTGACTCCAAGCCTTGAATGTCTAGCCAGTTCCTCACATTTCTTGGAAGAAAAGACCAGAGCTATAGAGCATACTATTGTCATCATAAAATTGGGAACAAACAGACATAAACCATAAGTGCAGCAACCATTCCAAGCTTCTTATCTAGTTCCAAGAGCCGTGAGGAAGACGGGTCGAGCCTTTAGCTCACCTCAAACAGTCTATTGCATTCCGTGATCATGTGGGCAAGGCCTTGAGCTGCGGCCAGATTCTCATTGAGGTCCTTTTGATCTGGCTTCCCAGTGGCATATTTCTTCTGGATGACTCTGTAATTGAATGTCAGTGCTGAGCAAATCCCAAACCAAAGAGCTTTTCACAATACCGAGTGCATCTCTTTTGTTTTCTGTTCATCCCCAGATGCTATCCAGATCCCAGGCTTTCTCATTTTCAAATAAAAACAATGACCACACATCTTAGATATTCTGAGGCAGGCTTACAGCCCAACAGTTTACAATCAAAACCTTGGAAAAACACAAGGGCAGGAAGAGCCGTGGGAGGAGAAATTGATCTATTTTTTCTAAAGTTTGAAACCACTCAACTACATGCTCCTGAGCTTTGTTTTTAAATATAGCCTTTTACAATTAAAGATCATAAAATACAACTTTGTGTGTATGTTTTTTCTTTTCCACTCAGGCTTTCTGGATCTTGACTAATGTTCTTCCACACTACTTTGACAATTCCATGAACACTGGTCCCATGAATGAGGTTATCTCAGAGCATGCTGATATAAAACAAGAGCTGACAAATCCTCAAGTTGAAGTCCAGCATGAGGACAGTGTATTATTTACTTAGTTTTTATGCACTGTGATGGAGGCCTGGTTTGGGATTACTGTTGTTGCTGAGGAAAACTCACCTTGGAGAACTTTCTTTTTTTAGTAAGTTGAGATGAAAAAGGGAGGGGGCGAGACACACGGCCAGGTTCATGGGCGTCATCTGATTCTCTTCCACCAAGTTGACAACATCGTTTAGGAAGCACAGGAGAGTCTGCAGGGCCTCCCTGTTTTCATCTGCCAGCAGCAAGATGGCAGCCTGCACAGCCTGCAGTCGCTGCTCTTTGGGGACATCTGAGGAAGAGTGAGTGCCAGTCACTAGAGGGACAACTGCAGAAAGAGCTAGCAGGAGATCATGTGTAATCTTCATTCCTGACACCAACCATGACCACAAAATAACTAATGGTATGAAGAAGTAAGTAATTGCTTAGGCCTCAGAGATAGTGAGAGGCAGATCTGGAATTTCAACCCCCACCGTGGAACTCCAAAACCCACAGGCTGAAGGACCCAGCCACACATATAAGGTAACATCCCCATTCTGGCTTTCCATACTCTAAGCACTCAGCCTGCTCATCTGTTTTCAGTTTAATTTTCTGTCACGGTCAAAGTTGGCAATGGACCAGAGTTCTGCCAACCTGATTTCTGTCTTGCACACCCTCCTTGCCAAACAGATTTGGTGCTCAGGGCTCTGCAGAACACGATTTGAAAATCACTGGGAGGATAGCAGCCTGACTTTTTCCCACCCCTCATGGAGCAGCCAGGCTATGATGCCTGTCTGGCCACAATTAAGCAGGAGTTATAGTGCCGAGCTGGCTGCTCCCAGAGCACTCCTAGAGGGCCAGAACTTGGGTGGCAGGCTTGGTACCTCTTCCTTGTTTCCGTAAGTCACCAGGGTTTGGTTTGGAAGATGTACTCAACTGATTTTGGGTGAAGACTCACTGTCACCTGCCCCATAATCTTGGGGGGTTATGGAAATAGAGGCTTTGCCTGGGGAAGAGAATGAGGCTCCCCCAGGTTATAAGGAATGTACAGTCCTTCTCAGTTCCATTCTCCTTGAGGGTGGTACTGTGGTGGTGGTGGTGGGCATTGGTTATGTACCCAACATGATGAAGTGAACTAAGTGGAAAAGTGATAGCTAATAGGTGCTAGGTGCTGCAATCTGCTGTCCCCTGGCTGTGTTTGTTTAATGATCCTTCAGGTTGGATTCACTGACCCTGTTAGGAGCTCACTACAGTGAAACTGCTGTCTTTCTTAAAAGCCTGCATTCTGGAGCAGAGGGCTCCACGCTAGGGTGTCTGTACTCCCAAGGGGTTGGGAGTGGGGTGTACTTCTGACAATCCCTTAAGGTGTGGGAGGAAGGCTTTTGAACTTCCAAGTGTGCTTACATTTTTTCTTGTCCATTAAAACTACTGTTGGAGTGTGCCTTATAATGTGCATTTTGTATCATGGTATGTAACAGTATACTTAAATTACTGAGTTAAATAAATATACACAGATATTTGGTAGGGGTGCATGATTAAAAAAAAAAAAAAGTAACGGTGCTTGCTGCTCCAGATTGGGCCATGGTGTGGGCAGAATTCTGCCTGGGAGCTGGACGGTCAAACGATTTGTGGTCCTGTGTTGGTCGTCTATGTTGGGCTCTCCCGCACCTCTTCAACATCATTTAGGAACATCTTATTTCTCAGGGATAGTTACACACCTGACAGCTAGTAACTTCATACTTCTGGAAAAATGGGACCCTGCATTCAGCGTCTGAATCCTGTCCCCACCCCCACTGCATCCATTATTTTCTGACACAAGATAAACCTGGGTTTATGTAGAGAAGAGCTATTTTACTTAAATGATAGCAAAACCATTTTCTCTTTTCTTGCTTGCTAAAACAGGTACTCCTTATGATTTCAAGCTTGGTAACAGTATTATAAATTCAGCTTGAGCCACTGAGCTGCTTTTAAACATGCTGCTACTGTTGTCTAGCTTGTATATATAGTTTAACTTTTGATGATCAGACTTTTCTTCCTTGCCAACATTTTCCCTACTATCATCATTTTTAAGGAATCATCTGTCATCTCTACCTACTGTTTAATTTTTTACTTGTTCTTTTTTCCCTCTGAATATATCTCCCATACATTTTTTTCTATTAAAAAGGCTTGAGAAGGTCAACTACCAGTCCCTAAATTCAGCATTCATTTTGGACTTTGACATTTCATCTTTGACCTTTCTGTTATACATGACACTGCTGTGGTTCCTGCCTCTTTCTTGGCTTTCAGGAGACTACTCAGGATCAGGCATTCATTCGTAGAGATGTATTGGAAGGAGCGGGGAGGAGGAGAGGGATAAGGGTGGGTAATTCGGGGGGCTCTAGGGGGTAAATATAACTTTCAGAATATATATATATATATAATACACACACACACACACATATATAATATTGTTTCATTAGAAGCATGTTTGCTTATTCAACAAATGAATTTCTTAATAAAAAAAGAGAGGGACAGAGAGAGAGGGAGAGAATCAATTTTATTTAGGTTTTCATGTGGCTTTCATGGCTCTGACACTTTGTTGTGTACATGGTGCTGGGGTTTGAACCTGTGTCCTTGTGCATGCCAGGCAAGTGCCATAACCACTGAGCCACTGCTCCAGCCCCAGGATCTGCTTTTCTAAGTGCTGAGGATTTATAGCCATGTGGGTGGCCATCAGTCCTTCACACTAAATGTCTTCTCTGTTCTGAACACCTTTCTCCTCCCTCCCTGTGAGTCAGCTTGCCTTCTCCTCTTCCTTTTCCACATTCTCTCAGTCATTAAGCCTTAAAATTGTGGGATTGTCTTTGATCCTTCCACCCTTCCTCCTCTTACAGACTGGTAGGATTAGAACATCTTCATGACCCACACATGCTCCATTCATGTTAACCATCTGGTAAGAGCCCAAGAAGTAACACAGCTGAAAAACAGAACTTCTCTGTTCCTCTCTTTCCCAAGAGTCCTCTGGAAACTTTGACTGAAGAGTCTACCCATGGACTGCCTTATTTCCAGGGTCTGGTCTCACTACTGGAAATCACCATATGTAATACAGAACACCATCAGTGTGCCAGATCCCTACCTCTCCATTTCTGCCTACAAAATACCTCTTGTATACCAACTCCAGATTCATGGATGAAAAAAGCAGTCCCCATGAATTTTCACCTTTGTGGCAAGCACAGGGCTGGCTACATACTCAATACTCATTCTTTCTCACTAAGAAAACCCATGTTCCATTCAGGTGTGGACTGCAGTGCACTCAGAGAAATGGGCCCTTTCCTCAGACTCAGGGATAAACCATGTCAGCTTAAACCAAAAAAGCTAATCCCTTTCCTCTTTCCATCGACCGATTCAGGGAGGAAGACGTATATCAGGCTAGGAGCTTTTGCAAAATTTATCTCTCTAATAAAAAGAGACATATCCCCAAGGAGAAGAGGACTTTCTCTCTCTCCTTGCCTCTGAATGTGATTTTATGAAGACATGACAATTATAAGTTGTGGCAGTCATATTGTGACCTCAAGGGGAAGCCAAGAGAGGCTGACTTTTCCCTGGCAGCACTGGGCTGAAGAATTACCTAACACTAAAATGCTTTAATTCCGGATATCTTGTCATGAGAGATAACAAAATGTCCTTATTGTTTAAACAGTTGCTGGTTGGATTTTTAGCTGTCCTTACAATAGAAAGCATCATAAATGTTAATTCCCTCAACAACATCTGAAAATTCCCTGTGCTTGATGGATCAAGTATAAACCACCTGCCCTAATTTTCAATGCTCTCCTTGTGTGGTCCCGGCTTCATTTTTCAGACTCATCTGGTGTCACACTGTTCATTTACTATCCATGCAGGAACGATAGGCAAATACCCTGAGCTCCTTTGACACACAACCATGCCACTTGCTTTACCCAGCATGTGTTCCTTACATATCTCAACCTTTTGCTGTCATTTCCTCCTCCTCCAAGTCCTCGTTGCTCATCTCAACCTTCTTGGACTTGTCTTTGTAATCTTTTTGTTTAATTTGTCCCACGTATTGCAGTCGTTTATGTTCACGTCTCATCTCTTTCAGTTGTAAGATCCCTAAGAGCAGAGCGAGTCTCACGCACCCCATCCACATGCCCTGCTGCGCTCTGCATGGTGGCCAGTACATAAGCCCTGCTCAGTAAATGTTTGCTCAGCTAAAATAAAGCCCTACTTTGATCTGGCTTTTTGGTAATAAGTCTCAGAAACGGGCAAAGACATTTATCTCCTGGAAATAATCTAGCTTTCGCTTTAGACTAGTGTCAACTTCAACCCCAGAACTGATGAAATGTCAAGACTCATATGTGATATTCCACGCCATAGGGAAGCTTCATTGAAAAATGGAGTTTGACCTCTCACAGCAGCACTGTTATGAAAACCCTGTGTTTGGGCTCTAACAATGTGTATCATGAATTCAACTTAACCAATTTACTTGGACAAAATAATATTTATTTAGTAGGTAACCACTTTATTCTGTTTCTGCAAGTGGTACTAATTACAGTCCTTCCTGAAACTGTAATAGTCTATACTCTTTAAACACATATACTACAGAAATTTCTACAGTAGGGATCTTCAGATTGGGTCAATTCCAGGTCAAGACCCATTTCAGGCATGTTTTGCAGAAAACTGAGTCTACAGGTCAATTTTTTGTTTCCTAAGTAATTGAGATTTGGGCCATGAAAATAATGTATAGTCCTAATGCTAACATGTCTAGAAAAGTTTCACATCTATCTTCCTTCCACTCTCCTTCATACTATGGGGATTGAACACAGAGGCACTTTACCACTGAGCTCCATCCCTGATCCTTTTTATTTTCTGCTTGGTTTTGAGGAAGTGTTCACTAAGTTGCCCAGGTTGGCCTGGTAATTGCTATCCTTCTGCCTCAGGCTTCCAAGTCACTGGGATTACAGGCATGCACCACCACACCTGGCTTCACAGGTTTGTTTCTAATCATCCCCCTTTGCAACTACCTTTAGCAGGATAAGTTTGTTATTGTTTTAAATCAGCAATTGTTGTTTTGAATGATTATTTTAATTACAGTGGCTTTGCTGGGAACTATTGATTTAATTAACATCACTTAAAAAAACTCCAAGTGAAAATACGAATTAGTTGCATTCAGCTAAAGCCTAAATCAGGTTTGCTTACTTTTACTAATTAAAATACATTTGGTTTTTAAAAAATTTCCACTCTTTTTAATACATTTAGCTTTAAATTTCCTATATCCCAAGAAAATGTGTATTTTTTTTTTAAGAGAGAGACAGGACAGTGAGAGAGAGAAAGAATCAATTTATTTAGTTTTTTTTTCATGTGACTTTCATTGCTCTGACACTTTGTTGTGTATGTGGTTAAAAAATTAAAAGTCTTAATAAATATCCACATACACCTTTTCATTTTAAATTTCTTGAAAGTATATTATTGAAAACTAGAAATCTTGCACAAAGCCCTATGAGAAGGAATATATTGATGTCAAAAAGGCATTTTTCAATCATAAAAAATGGTGTAGAGATATCTGCAGCAAATTGTGAACAAAGCTTTTTGGAGAGGAGAGTAGGACTATAATTTTTACATACACACTTTTTTGTGGATTCATGTGTTAAAATTCGATCTGTAGAGATTTGAAAAAAATGACTGGATGCACACTAGAACATTGATTGGTACGGTGCCCACTTACACTGATAGATGTGGAGGAAGGTCTCGCTGAGTTTATTGGTGAAAAGAGGCTCGGGGAGGTCCCGGAAGAACTGCTTCACCATGTCTGCCACATCATAAGCGGACTGGTCTTCATAGCTGACGTTCTCAGGAAAGTTCTCATTCATCTGACGCAGGGCATGGATTCGGGACTTCACTCCTGACTTGCGAAAAAGGCCCACCTGAAAAGAGCCAACAGGACATGTTAGCTGGGCCACCCTTTTCCCAACACAGTCTTCCTTAAGGCAAGCATCCCGGTGTCCCAGAAGGCCCAGGCCTGGGACCGAATGAGCTGGAGACGCATTCTCACTCACAATTCTGAATACTGCTGTAGCTACTGCAGGCAGCAGCTGAACAATGACATCCTCTCTTATAAGACAAGGATAAGAATAACACCCCACTGCACAGGGCTCTTGTGGAGACCAAATCAGAAAATACAGATGAAGGTGAACTGTAGAGTTTTACCACTATGTCGATGTTACTATTGCTTTCATTGAATAAGTAGTAATTAAGTATCCATTATGTGCCAGGCATCCTTATGCTAGGGTCACTAGTGAGCAGAGCAGACAAAATTCCCTGACCTTTAGCATTCCACTTTCACAGGGATTTTGAGGAACATCTGATCAATGAGATAGTTATGGGGAAAAAATGCTTGGTGAATAGAAGGGGCCCAGATAAGCAACCATATTCAATACTCTTTTGGAGAAGAAATTGATCAGGAATAAGTCCATGAAGAAAGTATTTTAAGTACATAATTTGATTTAAGTGTCTTATTTGCTTTTCCTCCTTCAGAATCCTTGGCACCTGTGATGTATGTGGCTCATATCATGCCTGACACTTATTACTCTACTTGGTATGAGTATAGGCTCTCTAGTGAGAATGACTCATGGGTAGCTTTTATTCGGACATGACCATATCAGTCCTTTTTCACCTCTAGAGCTTAAACTCCTCCATGCTTGATAAATAAACAGAGAAATGAGACACCAAGAAAGTTGTGGACCTGGTAGGAATGAACAAGGTAAGCAAAGCCCTCATTGCAAGATTGAAGATTCTGGCATGGTTGGGCAGATTAAGCTCAGAAGCTCTCCCCACTCTGGACTTGCCTCTATCCATAAAAGAACTGAGCTTTCCTGGGAGCTCTGACTTACAGTGAAAGAATGTCTGCTAATTTTAAATGCCTGGGGGGCATTAAGTTTTGCAAAACTCAGTCTTTCAATCCTTATCTCTATTCCTCTCATTCCTCAGGGGCTCAGGAGTTGGCCCAATTGCACAAAGCCGGTGGGAACATTCCCAAGTGGTTGGACAGGTGGGTAGTGGCGCTAGAGTTCACACAGAAGAAACACATGTGCAAGTTGTCTCACTTGCTCCTCCTTGTGCCAAGATCATACCTGGGCCCTGACCCAAGTTTAGGTGTTTGACAAAGGCTCTCATGATTGTTGCTATTAATGAGAGCAGCCCTAATTCTTTTAACCTGCAGCAAAAGCAAGGGAAGAATTCCAAGCCATTAGAGAGCGCTCAGATTTTTGTATATGTCAGCTGCATGGATCACGGGGAAATTATACACCGCTGCTTTTTGTGGCCACAAAAATGGAATTATTAGCAATGCTTCTTTGCATTCCAAGGCTTATCATCCTAACCTTAATTTCACAGGTCAGGCTATTTAGACATATTATCACTTAAAACCTTAAATGTTTTCTTCCTTATTATTAAAGACTAGAATATCTAGAAAATGCAAAACTTTGCTGTACTTAGCTGATTTTCTATAAAGAATCTAAGTAACATTTATTTTCCTTCATCTGATAACTATTCCATATTTCATCAAAGAGGATGAGAAGAAAGCATGCATTGTCAAATAAAAATACAAGATGTATGTCAAATGGGTGATTATTAAATGTGAGATGCATCTTTCATTTGTTTACATCTTTTGAGATTTTTAATTCTGGAAGGAGGCCCAGGATTGTGTACATCACAGAACTGTGCTGCATGGGAGTTCTCAGAATCTCAATGGCCCAAAGGTGAATTCTTAAGTGTATCTCACAAATATTTATTCTTATGTGAGCTAGTATTATTGCATTTGAGAAGAATTCCTATGTTTTATAAACAGCAGAGAAATATTAATCAGATCTATAAAAAGAGTGTGTTTAAATTACTGAGCATGTTCCTCTTTTGTCTACTGCATCCTTCAAACTCTGTTTCTGGGTCCACACTGATGTGCACACACACGCACATCCCAGGGATGTTTTCTTTGTATTGTTCAGATTCCAAGTTTCTTTCTCTTTTCAGCAAATATTGTTCTTTTAATTATTTTAGACATGACTGGGGCTGCCAGTGGCAGGCTCTGAGCTGCTTGTTCTGACTTTAAGCTTGTAGGAGTCTCAAGGGTTGTCAGAGATTTATTTGTGTTGCTTCAAATTCTGACAATGACCTTCCCACCCTGTCCTTACCTTCCTTGGGACATGTGAAATATCTGTGTGTACTACGGATTTTTGTTGGAGCCCCAGAAGGAAATTTCTTTCCTAAGCCTAATAAAGGAAAAGTGGTCTCAAATTGGACTAGATTTTAGATGTAGTAGCTAAAGATGGCAGAAGGGAAAGATGGAAAGAATCAGTTTCCAAAGATATTGATGAGTTGATGAATGAACTAACTCTGGCACTACTTTGTTTTCTGACTCGTTGTTATTTCTGTGTTAGATACAAATTTCCTAATGGTTAAGCCATTTTGGGTGGGGGTTTCTGTTAGTTGCTATCGATAGCACCTAAGCAGAAGGTCCTTCTAATGGTGTAGAGATCCTGAGACCAGAGGAAAGTGCCCTCTAATCCATTCTCAAAGAACAAGATTGTATGTTGGCACAAGTGATTGGTGAGAGTCATTTCTTTTTCAAAAGGTTTTCAACACAGGGATAAAATCTGCATATTTTACTTTTAGGTGAAAATGGAGAATGAAGAAACCTGTTGCTCTTTCTGAGGTCATCCTCATCATTGCTGATGGTGGGAGGGGACCTTAGATCCATCAGCTTCACTATGAGCCAGACCCAAGAAGGGCTACATGCCTTTCATTTGCCTCTGTGTCTGTCACTAGCACCTGGGAAACCTGGACAGTAACAAAAGGCTTTAATATTCTACTGTTGCTATTATGAAATTCTTAGCATGTGAAGAAGGAAACATACATTTGCATTTTGTCCTGGGCCCCACAATTGCATAAAAGTTCCTCTTCTTATCTGTCTTCAAAGCCCAGCTCAAATATCCTCTCTGAAAAGGGGACAATGTTGCAAAATTCATTTTATAAACATCTATTGTCCACACTTTCCACCTTAAGAAGAAAAGATGAACAGTGCATAATGTTTCCTTAGTCTAGTTTTTTTCTCTCTCCTTTTTTTTTGTTTTCCACCTAAAAGCCCAGTTTTGAGAAAGCAAGGGCCGAAGGTATGATTTAAATAGATGGTCCCAGAGCATCCTTCGTTATTTCTGAGCTGGGCAAAGTGATGGACAGGCAGCAGGGTAGAGGACCCTGGCGCTGAGCATGAATTAGGCTTTTAAAACTTACTGCTCCATCAGAAGGAGCAGTTGGGCACGAGTGCACATTACAATTCAAATTTCATCTAAATAATATTAAATCTCCTCCTTGGCATCCTCTTTATGCTAATCCTTTCGGGGAGTAATGATGTTTATCAAGACTTCCATTTCCTCTTTAGAAATGTGCTAAGCTAATGAAGAAAGGTTGGTTTATTCAGAAAGAGGAAGATTCATAGGAGGAGTGTGCAGCGGGTTCTGATTTTGAGCACTGTGCTGATTTCACATTCATCAGGAATGGGTATAACCTATGCTTCTCTGTGCAGTTGATTTAGGGTAGAAATAAAAGTGCAGACAACAAAGCGAGGCTCCTCTCACACACTGCTACATCTGAATACAAATGGTTCCTAATTGAAGGCTAAACTTCCTCATTTCATCTACAGCCATCTGCAAGGGCGAAAATGGATAGGCTTTGCTTCATATGTAAGCTGCTCTGCGCTGAGGAGAGTGGGAGGTGAAATGCTGAAACCGGTTCAGGACTTGGAGGGGCTGGAATCAACTCTGCGATGAGTGCTAATGTTCCAGATGAACGCTGAGCTTGAGGGGGAAGTGGCTGGGGTCCCTGCAGGAATCCTCCCTCCCCAAGATCAAGGCTAGAGCCTTGGATGGTGGTTCCCGCTCAAGTGTTGCTGAGAGGAAGGATATTTGGAGACCTTCTGGTCTTCTGTGAGTAGGACTGAGATTTCAAGGTTCCATGCTGACCTAAATCTTTTCAATTCCAAGCAGGTGCAACTGGCATAGAAAGAATATCCATCAGCCAGGCACGGTGGCCTGTAATCCTGACTGCCTGGAAGCCCGGCGCAGGAGGATGGCAAGTTTAAAGCCAGACTCAGCAACTTCGTGAGGTCCTAAGCAACCCAGTGAGATCCTGTCTCAAAATCAAAATAAATTAAAAAGGGCTAGGGATGTGGCTCAGTGGCAAAGCACCACTGGGCTCAATTCCTAGTACAAAAACCAAATAATTTAATGTTTCTTTTCTTCCTTTTCCCCCCTCTTGATTCTCTTTCTTATCTGATTCGTTGGCTTTTATTGCTCTTAAATCTCTAGGAAAGTCTCCCTTTTATGCTTAGATTTTCTTGCATTCTTTTTCTTTTTTTAAAGAGAGAGGGACAGTGAAAGAGAAAGAGGGAATCAATTTTTATTTGAGTTTTTCACGTGTCTATAGTTGCTCTGAGACTTTGCTGTGTATGTGGTGCTGGGGTTTGAACCCGTGTACTGGCACATACCAGGCAAGCGCTGTAACCGCTGAGCCACAGCTCCAGCCCCTCCTGCATTCTTTTTCATTTCTCCAGTTTTTTCCCTCTTTCCTTCCTATTGCCACCTTCCTTTCCAACAGGGACTGCAAAGGTGGTTTCTGAACGTTCCCCATTATGTGACAAGGAAGGAGAAGGATGTATAAGGTAGGAAACTCTGCTTGGAATTAAGGTTGGAACTGCCTACAGTGAAAGTCCTTTTGACATCCTATAGATTCTCCCTGTGACTGATAGAAAAAGATACATTGCCTTAGGAAAAAGACACATTGCCTTGTGCAGTCTAGTTACATTTAGAATCAGTATTTATGCCCTCAAAATGAATCTTTCCTACAGCTTTGTCTGTACAGGTTTAGGGCATGGACTTCTCCCAGACTTAAAAACAGTTAGAAACTTGAGAAGAACACTGGGAACAAGCCAGCAAGCAGAGGCTGAGGAGGTCTTGGTGCCCAATCTCCTCTCTACATATGAGTTATTTCTCTCCATGCAACTTGTACTTTGAAAGGGAGACTAGATCCAATCGTAGCAGTAATACTGGTGCTGCATATTATTCAAAATCTACACTGGGTGGGGATTCTTCCCATTCTACCCTAAAGACCAGGTGGTGAGTAGATGAGTGGTATTAAAATTCATTTACTTATACACAACCTTACTCAATAAAGAATTTAAGGTGATTTGCAATAAACTATAAAATACAATAAGATACTATCAACTTTATAGGAAATTTATAGCAAGAGGAAAATATAGAAAACAGTAGCTGAAACTAGGTATGAGGCTGATGTCAAAAATTCATTAAAAAGTTGTACATGTTTACTATAGGCAGAATATGTATTTGGCTTCAAGCTTTCTAGCAGTCAGTACAGAGAGGAAAACATACCCAAGAGAATGAGCCTAGAGTCTATAATACAAAAAAACTGATAAATTGTCCAAAAGAAACACACTGTTTTCAAGAACTGGATAGAGGCTGAGGGGAAAAAAATCGTTCCTCCTATTCTCACAGAAAGAACAGTACAGGATGTAAGATCCAAATCATCGTCACTGGTGGATTTGTCAATGAGTTGCACAGGACTAACTCTTACAGCCTCTCTCAGTGCTGGAGATGGAGTCACCCCGGGGTTCACAGGGGAAGAGAAATTCTAACAGTGCAGGTGAGTGCAGTGGCAAAACACTTGGACTCTGGAATCAGACAGATTCATAAGCAGGTGTTGGCTCCATGAGGGTGACTAGGGTATGAAAACTGCCCAAGGTGCATATGGGAATAAAGGAGGCAATGAAAGCTGAACATGGACTACCTCTTGCCTGAAGCATGCTACACATCCAAGAAGGGTTACTGTTGAACTTATGGCATTGATGGACTATATA
Source organism: Aplodontia rufa (assembly GCA_004027875.1). Lineage (NCBI taxonomy): Eukaryota > Metazoa > Chordata > Mammalia > Rodentia > Aplodontiidae > Aplodontia > Aplodontia rufa. The sequence continues at coordinate 3,302 of PVKS010026306.1, read as the reverse complement.
TCTTTTAGGCATTCCTGACCTATGTCTTTTCATAATAGACTTCTTGCTGATAAGCAGTGGCTGGCCATACATTTGGAGCAAAATATTATTTGTCGTAGCACTCTATTTTTAAGCAGTCTTTTGCCCTTATTTCTGAGAAATGAGACAAGCTATTAAATTCATTTCACAAAACCAAAATGCCATCATTGGAAGAACAGCAGCCACCCCAGATTCTACAATGACATCTATAATGATATCCAAATATGCAAAAGTATATATCTGTATATTCTCTAGATTAGATGTGGGAAAGATTGAAGGAAATTATGCATTTAGTTAAATCAAAGATGTTTTCAAATGACAAAGTTACTCCTATTTTGCTCCACTGAAAACCAGTATTTAATTTATTCAGAAATCATCTTGACTCTATGTGTGTTTTCAGTTTTGGTGTTTCTGTAAGCATTAGTTGCCAAGATCTTTGAACTCAGATAGCTTAGCTCCCTTGTGCCAAATGAGCCATGGTCAACGGTAAATCAGTAAGAGTTTCCGATAATCTCAAGTTGGTACAGATTCTCTGCATGCCATTAAAGAGCATAGGAAATGCCTGCAAATACATTCGCTACGCAAGGTTGCAATTTATGAAGCAGGAACATGGCATTTATATTGGACAGAATGTATGAGAAACTAATGGATGTTAATTTGGAGAAGCAAAGGCTTTGCTTTGCAAATTACAGGATGACTTTCATTCTGCACTTAATCACAGTCCACTATTATTGTGGTCCCCAAATAGTCTCAGAGACAGAAAATAATCTCTAAATATTTTGGACAACATGAACTTTTTACTCAACTCTTTTAGATGAAGGGATATCTGATTTAGCTAATATTATTTCCATATTATACTTGTACATTTTAAAAATGATATAAATAAATCTGTCTTTGGTTTAAGCTTTCCTGGTCATAATGCTGCTTCAAAAAAATCAATAAATGGATTCATAAAAACCAAATTCTTTTTTCCAAAAATAATGAGAGGGATAAAAGAACTGTGAAATCAGTGGTGGCATGCCAACTAGAATTAAAAAACAAATGCAAATTAGGCACCAGTGGTGCACAGCACACCTGTAATCCTAGACATTTAAGAGGCAGAGGCAGAAGGATTGCAAGTTCAAGGTCAGCTTCAGCAAACTTAGCAAGACCCTGTCTCAAAATAAAAAGTAATAAGGTCTGTGGATGTAGCTCAGTGATGAAGTATCCCCTGGTTCAATCTCAAGTATGAAAAAGAAAAAAGAAAAAGAAAAAGCAATTCAAAAAAGGAAATGCAGTACATAGCTTACGTATCAGTTTCTAGAGAATGTAAATTAGACAACACAGGTACAAACTAATAACACTAACTTTCTGCAGTCACTTCAAGGTGTCACCCAGTAACCATGCAAAAACATTCTCACGCAGCTTGGCAAGGAGTTAGCCTGATCAAAAATTCTGACATACAAAGATCACAAAGCCTTTTTAGTTTTGGTGGGACAGGTCTTGCCTGATAATGGATAGATCTACTCATTCTGGCATCCCATTAATCCAAGCCCAAGTTTGGGTTTATAGCCATACCTGATCAAGGCAGTTGCTACGTAGATATCTCAGTGCTTGCTGAATGCTCTGAGGTAGGGGCTGTCCTGTTCTCTGGACGTGGATTATGAGAGGAACACCAAAGACAGCCTTGTCTTTGTAATCAGGAACTTTCATCCTCTTCATGAACTTTGGAACTGACCTAGAATTCACAGAAACCAGGTCATGCAAGCCCTCTGGGGCACACTGTGGGGAGAGGCTGTGAAAGCAAGAGAGAGGGAAGCCAAGCTCTTGTTTGACCCCAGAGACACAGGAGAATTTAACACTCTCTCTATATTAATTACACGGCATGGCAGTCGTATGTGCAGCTCTAGCCTAAGTTGTTACGTCTATTAAACAGCATGAATCATGTTAACAGAATGCAGTTGTAGCTATGTTTTCAAGTTGAATGGACAATTTTCCAACTTAATTGTGACTGACACATTTCTTAAGTGATGAACACTTTAAAGTCCCCAACAGAGTAAAACAAAACACATGTAAAATTCCAATAGGAAGAAGAAATCTGGTTGGGGTTTGGAGAGGAAAAGAGTGGGCAGAAGATGAGGCACATTTTTTTGGTTATGTCCTTAGTTTTCTGGAGCCAGTTGCATTTTTAAGAGGAATTTTCATACACATATATTGATTTGACCATGCAATTTATAACCATCTAAATATTTTTATAAAAGCATCATGGATTCTTCTAAATATTTTTATAAAAGCATCATGGATTCTTCTATATATATAAAATATAACATAGGAAAATCACTGACACATTTTCAAATTCACCAAATCATCTATAATAGATCTATTTACAAGTTGCAACATATGCTTTTAAGTCAATTCTGTAACTACACAGGTTTACTGGATATTCTTAATTTGCAAATGAAATGAAAGCAGAAATGAATTTGAAGAATCAAATGCATGTTGAATCAATCAATGCTCTAAGTTCTGAGTTCTGCACTGGGTGAGAAGGTACAAGTGACAGATGTTTCTTTGCAAACTGCCAGAATTATTTTATAGCCAGTTTATTTTTAATTCCTCTGTTCACAATTAATCACCCTTTACTTGTCTCTTTTTTTTGTCTTGGAGCCTGACTGCCTTCCCTGGAAACCAATTGAGAGCTACAAATAAAGCACTGCTTCCTGCGGGCTACATCACACCCGAGCTGTGGCTGCCCAGAAGGCAGACAGCGAGGCTGAACTCAGTGTGGAACTTCCAGGAGTGTCAGTGCGGGCAGTAAACAGATTCTTCAGACATCAGAATGCAAACACTGAAGCTTCTGCAATCACATACTTAGCTGTGAGCGAACGATCCCACTGTGAACGTGCTACGCACCATGTCCAGCCGTGCTTGTTGGACATGGAGTACTTCTCCATGATGGCTGTGAGGCGAAGCAGGGAGAAACGCTGGAGCAGGTTCAGCTGGCCAGCTGTCTGGCTGCTGATGTGGGGTGACGCGGGGGATGGCTGGGGCTGGTGTGAGAGCTGGAAACTGTTCCATCTCAGTCGCCTTGAGCAGAAAGACCATCAGAAAAGGCAGTTACAAAGTGGACTTGTTACTGGGAAGCACAGGATATTGCTCATCTATAAGCAGCTAATCAAAACCATTTCTGAGCCAAGACAGCCATGAACGCATGGAAATGACCACAAATCTAAATCTAGAAAATATCATATTATCTGTTTCATTATGAGGTTTAAATAAATGATCCAATAAATTTTTATTCACAAACT
>PVKS010026305.1:0-28820 GCA_004027875.1 Aplodontia rufa | reverse complement strand
CAGCACAATTTACTATTGCTAGGCTATGGAAACAACCCAGATGTCCCTCACTAGAAGAATGGATCCAAAAACTGTGGTACATTTATACCATGGAATATTACACAGCAATTAGAAACAATGATATTGCAGCCTTCGAAGGTAAATGGATGGCTATGGAAGAGATCATGATGAGTAAAATCAGCTTAACCCAGAGATCTAAGGGTCGATTGTCACCACTCATCTGTGGGGGTGGAGACTAGACCCTGGACAATGAGAAAGTTGGTCTAGTAGCATGAGTTAAATCTAGATAAGATGTAATGCTTTACAATCTTGATTGCATCTTAAAGGCCCTGTTTTCAATTAAGGACACATGCCTAAGTACAGAGGTCAGGACTTTACCATATCTTTGGGGGACATAGTTCAACTTGCTATGTGTGCCATGAGCTTATCTTTAACCTTAAAGCATAACATATATAATACTTAACATAGACTGACATATATCAGACAAATTAATTGAACTTTGGAAATATTGTCATTCATTATAAAGGCGATATAGTATGCATTTTTGAGAGATTCTCTCGATAGATTAGAATAAACAGTCACTTTTTAAAAAATAATCTCAGGTGAGTCAACATTGTGTTTCAGCAAAGAAAAATATGTGACCTAAGAAAACTACTACTATTTCTCATTTTATTTATTTATTCGCTTATTATGTCTACTACTTCCAAAGTATTGAATCATTATTTGTATTAATGAAAAAATAAGGGTACATATTGAACATTTGATTCTTTGATAGTTTTATGTATCTAACATTTGCACATGTAAAAAGTCATTGCTTTACAAATTTTCTAGTGAACCTCCCAAGTTATTTTAATCCAATTTTTTTTTATTATTTTGCATCATTACTCTCCAGAAAAGTTGTTTCTTAGTACCACAATTTCTAGCATCAAAGTGCCAGAGAATATATACTACCAATTCTGTCTCAGATTTGATATGGTTTCTTTTTTTTTGTTTATTTGTTTTTATGTTTTTATGATTGGAATATGTTAGAATGGTAGTGCAGAGACTTTCCCCACGATGTAGACACTATAAAGTAAGGTGACTATATTTTAACACTTTCAGAAGAAAACTCTTTAATATACACATATTTTCCTCCTTTTATAACATTTATATCTTTATAAAATGGGAAATTATATTAAAATACACATAAGTACCTCCTATATAGAAATAATTGCAGTTGAACATGTTTTATATACAATTAGAAAAATCTTTTCTGTAATCCAATCAATAAATAGGCTACAGATCTTAAAAGAAATTTCTCACCAGTGAAAGTCCAGAAAGCCCATCAATATATGAGAAAATGCTCTACATCATTAGCTATAAAGGTAATGCAAATCAAAACTTCAATGAGATACCACCTCACTACTGTTAGAGTGGCAAAAATGAAGAATACAAACAAGGATAGATGCTGGAGGTGCTGTGGGAAAAGAGGAACACTGTTACACTGCTGGTGGGACTGCAAAACTGGTTCAGCCACTATGGAAAGCTGTATGGAGAATCTCAAAAAATTAAGGATGGAACCACCTTATGACCCCAGCTATCCCACTCCTGAGGATTTTCCCAAAAGAGCGAGAATCAACATATTATAGTGATGTGGCTTCCTCAATGTTTATAGCAGCTCAATTTACTATAGTTAGATTATGGAACCAACCCAGATGCCCCTCACTCAATGAGTGGATACAAAAACTTTGGTACATAGATACAATGGAATACTACTCGGCCATTAGAGAAGACAATATTATGGCTTTTGATATCAAATGGATGGAGATGGAAGGAATTATGCTAAGTGAAGTCTCCCAATCTCAGAGTCTCAAGGGCTGAATGGTTTCTCTCATCTGTGGAAGCTAGAATATATGGGGAAGCAGTATGTTAGAAGGCTAAGCTAATAATAACTTCAAATTGTATGATTCTTTTTGAAACAGGAAGACAACTCCCTAGGATACTTGGAGGTGTAGGCTGGGGGGCAAAGTGGGGGGAGAGCTTAGGAAAATCACCTAGGAGACTGGAGGAACCAAATATAGGGGAATCATCTCAGAAAGTGATGTCTGACCTCCAGGAGATATCCATTTAACTCAGGGGTTCTTCTGAGAGAAACAGCAACATGGAGAACCCAAGTTGGGCATCCATGACATGGCATTAGCCCTAGATAACTAAGTATATATTCATTTGTTATGGAATATTTGATAATGTTTCCCCATCAATTGTAACGCTATACCATCTAATAAATAATAAATAAAAAAAGAAAAAAAGAAAAATCTTCTCTGTGATGTGTAATAATTCTCTACTTGTATCTAGTTTTTTATCCACAAAATTAAAATTTGGTACGATGAATCCAACTTAAAAAGATGATTTTTAAGTGATAGTGTTTAAATAATCCTTCACACAAAATTCTTTGTTGTTGTTGAAAGACAAGGTCTGCAGGGCACTGACCTCAGAGCCTTGTACATGCTAGACAAATGCTGTACCATGGAGCTACACCCCCATCATTGAAACTATTCTTTCTTAGCAGAAACCTCTAGTGATTGATTATAAGAAATATGAATTACTTAATAATATTGACTTATTTTTTAGTTTATTATATTTAATTAAGGCAATTTTAATGTACAATAAAATTATTAATCTTAGTGTTCAGGTGAATGAATACAATAAATAAAAATTGATAATTTATTCCCTGATAAATAATAATAAATATTATTTGAATCAAGTGGGAGAAATTTTTGTTACCACAAATGTTTCCTTGTAGCCTTTCAGGAAATTCCAATTCAACCCTACTTTCCAAGAAGTTACTCCTGGGTGACTTCTCCCATTGCAGATTTAATGTTGTATTTCAGTTTCATGCCAATTAAATCATAAAGTAAACAATCCCTTTGTGATTGACTTTTTTGCTTGATATAATATTATACAGTTCATTCATGCTGTTATATTAGTAGTTAGTTAAGTTCTTATCACTTATTGGTATTCCATTACCTTATATTTTAATTTTTGTTATCCATTTTCTTGGGATTTCTCTTGTTTCCACTTTTTTCTCGAATATTAGTAATGGTACTGTGAGAACTTCTGTACATATATTCTTACAAACATATTTTCATTTATCCTTTGTAAATTCATCAAATATGGAATTGGTGGGTCCTTGTATAGACACATAGTTTTTGTAAGTTATTAGAATTATCCATCATTTCATACTCATATAAATAATGTGAGTTTAAATTGCTTCATATGTTCTCCAAATTTAATTGCAATATGCTATTCCTTTTTTTTAACTACAGTCATTTTAATGGATGTAGAATGAAACTTTTTGTGCTTTTACTATACAACTTCCTAATAATTATTAAGCAGTTTTTTTTTTTTTTTTGAGAGAGACAGTAAGAAAGAGAGGGAATGAGAGAGAGAGAGAGAATCAATTGTTATTAAGTTTTTCACATGGCTTTCATTGCTCAGGCACTTAGTTGTGTACATGATGCTAGGGTTTGAACTCGTGTACTTGTGCATGGCAGGCAAGTGACTTAAGCACTGAGTCACTGCTCCAGCCCCTATTAAGCAGCTTTTAATGTATGTGTAGAATTTTTTCCAGTAAATTTTTGCACAGTTCATCATTTGCTGTTGTAGTTGTTGACTTTTAGAGTATTGTTATTTGTTCTGGATACAACTCTTCTGTCATAGATGTATATAAAAATCTTTTCCTAGTCTCTAGCTTATTTACTATTTTCCTTAAAGTTGTATGCCAAGAAACATTTAAATAATACCCCTCAGACATTTTGTATACCTTTTCCAGGGTGTCTTCACAGGATAATCTCCATAATTCTGAATAAACTTGATAGATTTTCTTCTCATAATTATGTTCATTGAAATAAAACCTCATGTAATATTAAGTGTAAGTAATCTCAGGGTAGAGATTATTTCCTTGCACCTGACCTAATCTCATGAGTCTTTTTACAGCAATATTTTTTTACTATAAAATTTTTCTGCAGATGGTAAAAAGAAGAGGGCAAATATTCAAATAATGAGAAGGTTTGGATATTACATTGCTGACTTAAAAGTAGAGGGGGACCACTTGGAGGGAAATAAAGCAGCAGTTCAGTTGCTGAGAGCAGACCTCAGCTGCAAGCCAATCAGGAAGCAGAGACAAAGAATGAATTCTGCCAACAAGAAAAATGAGCTTGGAAGCAAAAAATTTTTCCAAACACTCAGACAAGAATTAAGTCCAACAAGCTCTTTGTCTTTGGTTTTGTGTGAACTAAGCAGAGAACTTAGCCACAGTGTTAAACTTTTGACCACAAAATGGTAACTAATAAATGGATGGTGGTTTTAAGCCAAATTTGTGGTAATGAAAACATTCTAAATTAGTAGCATTATAATATTTATAGCAATAAGAATAAGTAATGCTATTTAGTACCAGAAGTAAGGATATGGCTGTAGGAAAAACGTAAATACATAAAATGAGAGAGTAGCTTTATAATTGGTGAGCAGAAGGAAGCTGGAAGGGTGCTAAGGACTGTTACTTAGGAACCTTCATTGCCTTGAACAAACTATTGTAGAAACATGGACATTAAAAGTGATAGTGGTAAGGGTTCCAAAGGAAGTGAGGGACAATATAGGGATATTCTAAAGTGTTTCAAAAGAACTCTATTTCATAGTTCATAGACAAGTATTAGAAATTTGGATTTTAAGAATGCTGCTGGTGAACACGCAGAAGGAAGTAAGGAATATGTTACTGAAAACTAGAAAAGAAACTTTATTTTTATGTGGTAGCAGAAACTGTGGGGAAAATGTTTCCTACAGTTATGTGAAAAGCAGAGCTTGTAAGTGATGAATTGGATATAGAGCAAAGAAGACTTCCAATCAGTGTTGATGGCACTCCCTGGTTTATTGCTGGTTATAGTCAATTCTGCAACTCTGAGAGGAGAAAGAAATTGAGGAAAGAGCTGTTAAACTAAAAGTTACAAAAAACTTGATGATTTGAGAAATTGTGAGCTTACCCTGGACATTAAAATTGCTTCAGTAGTCATGACATAAATCTGCATGTACCGTGTGTGCGCGCGCGCGTGTGCGTGTTTACATAGATGCTAGTGTTTTGGATTTAAGCCATTTTAATAGGTATATGGAGGTATCTCATGTTGTCTTAATTTGCATTTCCCTAGGAACATGATGTTATACATAATTTCATACGTGTATTTGACATTTGTAGATTTTCATTGATAGGTTAATGGTCAGATTTTTTATGCCCTTATTTTAGTCAAGTCTTTCCTTTTCTTACTTAAGAGTTTTTTCTGTTTCTGATAAAAATCCTTTACAAGACATGTCTTGTGTGAATTTATCCCAGTATTTGACTTGTTCTTTCATTCACTTGACAGTGTCTTTTGTAGAGCAGAATTTTCAAATTTTAATACAGTCCAGAAACAATTACTTCTTTCATGGAATGTATCTCTGGTGTTATATTTGAAAAATCATTGTCAAATCATCTAGGTAGTCTCATATGTTCTTTCCAGAAATTTTAAAGCTTTGCATTTTTTATTTGAAAATACAATCTATTTTGAACTAATATTTGTAAAGTAGTAAAGTTTCTATGTAGTTTAATTTTTGTACATTCCAATTATTCCAGCACAATTTGTTGAGAAGAATGTGTTTTCTTCATTTTCTTGCCTTTACTTGTTTGTCAAAGATCAGTTGAATATAATTTTGTGGGTCTAATTTTGGGATCACTATTCTATTTCATTGATTTTACTGGTTTAATCATTCACTCAGTTCCCTATTGTTTAATTACCATGTTTATAGTCAGTACAGAAGTTGGTTAGAGTCAGTTCTCCAACTTTGTTCTTCAACATTGTTTTGACTATTTTAAATGTTTCAACTTGTCATATAAATTTTAGAATGAGTTTGTCAACACCCACTTGTTACTGGGATTTTAATTCCAATAGTGTTAAATTTACAGACTAAATTTCGAGGAACAACATTTTAAAGGTAGTATTTGTGTCTGTGGACACAGAATGTCTCTCCACTTATTTATTTCTACTTTGATTTTTTAAATTAAAGTTTTATAATTTCCCACATATTTTATGTTAGATTTTTACACAATCCTTTTATTTTGTGGAGTTCTAATGTGAATGGTATAGTGCTTTTATTTCAGATTCTAATTATTCATTAGTGGTGTCTACAAAAGTGGTTGACTATTGTATTAAATTTGTATGCTGAAACCTTGCTGCAATTGCTTATTAGGAGTGTGTTTTCTTTGTTTGTTTGTTTGTTTGTTTTGGTGCAGACAATCATACCATATGTATAAGAAGACTGTTTTCTTTTTTCCTTCTCAATATTCATGCCGTTGATGATCTTTTGTGTTACTGCATTCTCTATATCATTTAGCACAATATTGAAAGAGACATGGCATGTGTGTTCTGCTCTCAAGCGTGGAAAACTTCTAGCTTTACATCACTACATATGATTTTTAGCTATAGGTTTTTGTAATATTTATTCTCAACTGAAGAAAGTCCCCCTCTATTCCTAGTTTGTTGATTTCTAATGGAATTTTTAATTATTGCATATAAATCATTTTTTAAAGATTGACATTTTGTCAATATCGAATCTTCAATCTATAAACAAAGTATATATTTTCAATTAGATTTTCTATCATTTTTCTATTTCAAATATTTTCAATAGATAGTCAGACATGCTCAGTGTGGAAATAATACTGCAAAAATTATCAAATTGAAACAAAAGAACAAACATGTACTTTTATTCTCATAGAGACTTTCACTCTCCCTAACTTACATGTTATTTGATATCATGGAGATGTTAGTCATTTACAACTTTTACACTTTAGTTAAAATTATCTGGATGTATTTTAAAAATAAGAACCAATGAACATCCGTATTAAATTTACATTCTTCAAAATAGAAAGTCTGTAGCTATATATTTGCAATCTATCATTCTGTAAAGTGTTTGAATAAATGATGAATATACTGTAATTGTTGAGTAAGATTCCGTAGAGTTCATCAATGATTCATTTATAGTCAGCACATTTGTGATATTATTCTGGTGAGTTACTTGTACTTTATGCATCTTAGAACTGAGGTGAAAGACTAAAGTGTTTCTCTAGAATTAAGGAACAATTTTCTGAGAAGCATAAATTTGTGTGTAGCCCTAAACTTCTAAATATTTTATATAAAATTCAGGGATTTTTCTAAATTTTAGGGTATAAACTGTGTTAGCAAAACATGAAACACTATACACAACCATAATAAAAATCTTATTAAATATTTATTGATGCTTTCATTAGTTTATTTGCTAAGATATTTTTCTTTTGTAAATACAGAGTGGCCTGGAGTTGAGTTCGATAAAACAGATCTCTCTAAAATTGTTTCTAATAGGTATTATGGAACCTCATTATCCTTGATTTGTGCACATATACACATTCATAAACTCCAATCCTTTTTAAGTGTTATATTCATGCTGCCAATATGTAGCTGCTGGATCTTTGTAATTCTGTGGGTAGAATGATAGTTGCCATATCTTTTCACTTAAAACCTCAACTGTAATTTCACCATTAGCTTTGTTAAATACCAGAGCAAAAATTCAACAACATGAATAACAGAATTGTTCAGAAAAATTGAGAAGGAGCATGGGAAATAAGTTTATAACCATGGGTCTAGTAAAGAGAAAGCAGGAAAAACTTTATGAAACTGCATTACTAACAGAAAAAGTGTTGTTAAAGTGGACATAACCTGAGTAACTTGGTATTAAAATTTCCAAAGAAATTTTCTGATGTAGAACATATGTAGGGTTAGTGGTGGTAATGCTTGTAAATGTGAGTGTATGGAGTGTGTATGAGATGATTTAATATTGTGGGACTAGAAATGAATCTGTGATTACTAACTTGATTTGATTTTGCCTGACACATATTGAATACTGAATAAAGAAGAATCTGCAAGCTAATAATTTGCATCAAAGGGGATTTCTGTGATGAGCATGTGCCTTTGTTGGGTCAAAGAAATTCTCCCAGTACCTATAATCCTAAGGGAAGAAATACAATTCTTGTATATATTATCACTTCTCCAAATATTTTCTCCTATTTGAGTCTTAAATATGCCATTTTAATGTAATTCTCATTCTGAAACATAAATCATTAACCAAAAAGCTTTTTTCAAACTAATCCTGGCATTCACATTGCCAAAGAGAAGCCAGTCAGATAATTCAGTACACAATAATCTGACCAATAAAGTATTGGTTGTAAAAATATGTTAAAAGTTAAATTAACAGGATTCAGTGAGTAATAAGTATAGAATAATCCAAATAAAAGTCTACTGAAAAATGGCTGATGGAATGAACAATTTAAAAGACAGAAAAGGTGAGCTGACAATACATTCTTTTCAATTGTAATTTGATTAATATTTGGTTTTTTTTACAACTATTCAGTTTAAACTGACCTTAACTAAAAATCCTAGTCTTCAGAATAAGGGTTTCCTAAAACTCTTTTATAGGTAGATACTGCAGTTGACCCCTCGAGGTCCATCACAAGTGTTCAATTGCCATGCTGTTTGGGAAACTTATAAGAACTGCAACTGGAGTTGTACAGGGAGGTTGTATCTGAAAAGAATACTTTACCTAAATCAGGTCAATGATATTAAGAGAAAGATTGTTTTGAAACTTTTGCAATAGCAAGGAGATGAAAAATTACATGCGTTCTTAATGATAATACAGAGCTACTGGGAAAATAGACCTGTAGTCTCATCCTATTGACTGATTTAAGTCAGGGAGCAAACAAAAGGTCATATTTAATCCATTTGGAAGCAGGTGTCTGTCATTTACAATCTAACTAATCATAACTGGTATAATGGTTGAATGGTTCAGCATTGCAAAATGAAAAAATGAGGAAGAAAAGTGCCAGCTCCTTTCAATTCCCTGTTGGAGTTTTACAAATAATTGAATTTCTTTGAATGATTAATTTTTCAGGTAGTGAATTAATCCTAGTACAGTGTCAGTCTGAGAATATTATAATTTTATATTCATTGACATATTTAGTTCATGACTTGGTATAATGCCTTTCTTGGTATTCTCCTTGTGGAATCATCTATTTTAATAAATAGATGCTTTCCAGAAAAGAACTGCAAAACAATATTATCAAACAAGTAAGCTCCATAATGGTTATATATCCTTAACTTATTTCACATGAAACTCCACATTATGAAGACATACATGAAAATCCACATGCTATTTACTACTAGCATGAAAAGTGACAAAACAACAAATGTCCAGAGACTTTGAGAAAGAAACACAGCAAAAGCCTCTGAGAAAACCAATCAAAACTAGTAGCAGAACAGTGAGATATTGGCAGTTCATGACCTAATGATAATATAGATAACACACAAGCCAGAAGCGCTTTTCTGAGCCTAATTGATGCAGGAGGCTGACCGAGGGTTCTGACTTTAAATATGAAATAGAATCTCCTTCCCTTAAATCATCATCATACAGAGCCAAAGTCAAAGGCAAATAAAACTTAGCATTCTTATGTGTCAGAATTTGTTTTTCCATTATCAGTGAGTCATGATGCATTGCATAGTTAATTTAAACCTCATCTATAAAACAAACCCCACAAATTTGTAAGCAATTTTCATGTAGATAGAATATCACAGACTCTTTTAATGTCTGAAATGACACAGGAAAGAAGCAATTTGTTCATGATTTTCATCCCCTATCATATGCTGAGATTTCTTCTGAAATTGGAAAATATTAGCTTTTACTTCATAGGGAGTGATAATAAGAGACAAAGAAAGCATTGTTTTAATCTATAAGAAATTTTCAAATTATAAATAACAACACAAAATAAATATTTTATGAAAGGACACAAGTAATTGAAATAGTTTAGATATTTTGAAAGGAGAAAATTGTTTTATTTTTTAACTCAGACCATTTTTGTCTTTTAGTCTAGAGATTTGTTATGTACATGATTTTAGATGAATATTTAAAATATCAATGGGGCTGAGTAAAATAATTTTTTGTGATTATGTCAAACAATAAGATAAATATTAAGCATTTTAGTAATATAACTACATTAGGTAAAATTAAGGCAATACATTAAGCAAACATTAAGTAGAGTCCTGAGCTCTTCATTGCTCCAACACTTAGTTGTGTACGTGGTACTGGGGTTTGAACCCCAGGCAAGCGCTGAAACCGCTGAGCCAGTGCGCCAGCCCCAAATACTCTATTTTTATGACTATTCCACTAAAAATGGAAATATATATTACATTTTAAATCATATATATACATACATATATAGAATATATACTTACTGAACATATATATATATTTATACACATATATGTGTGTATATATATTGTGTTTGTATATATAAAGCTATATTGTGTTTCTGGTAATTATGAAAGACTACAGAGCTTCTAATTATGAATTTGTGGAAAAGAGGTTCACATTATAACATATAATAACATAATTATTTATAGGATTATCTTTTTAAACATACTAAATTTTTCTTTTCTTGGATTATTAACATATTAATGAGTAGTCAGTGACATCTTTCATTGGAGAAATTATTTTTCTGTAGTATAATATTTGTGTTAACATGTGTTTTTGAAGTGGCCTGTACAGAACTCAGTGAATTTCTGGTGACAAGATTAAATATAAAGTCTATGAAAATAAGTTCACTTTTACCACTGGTTTTCTTTCATTTGGTTATGATTATTGGAGAGAATAAAAAATAGATTAACTGTATTTTAAGGGTGTATTTGAAGAAATAAATATCTTGTTTAGAAAGTTAGAAAATGGTAGAATAATTGTTGATCCACATGAGTGAAAAAAACTTGACTTAATTTTAACCTGATTATGTTAAATCTTCTCATTACCCTTTGAAAGACATGAGTTTAGAGTGATTTTATGCCAAATGGAGCAAAATATGAACTCCATCAGCCTTGTGAAAGGTATTTTATTCAAAATAAGGTTATGGGAATCCTGTTATGGAGGTAAAGTTCTTACATAGACACAACTACTTACCTGTTCTACCACCAAGTGGTTTTTCCACCAGTTAGTTATAAGTGATTATAAATGGGAATTGATGATAGTGTGCTAAAAAAATTACGTGCATTCGTTAACCTTTTTACTCAGATAATAAAGTCATAATGTGAAGTTGAATTACTCTTTTGATACAAGAGGAAAACCCTTTCAACTCTATGCACAAAATGCTTTTAACAACCATCATGATTAAAATTAAAATTAAAGTGAGTTCTATTTTAATAAAATTAAAAATTGTGCCAAATCCAGATCCACTTAGGATATGAGGTGTCACATAATATAAGAAGAAAACACCAGGTAAAGTAACAAACATAATAATATTTTGTCTTAAAGCCATCTAAGTGCTCTGGATACAACCAAGTCTAAAAGAAAGATAAGTTTGTGGCATATTAGAAATGACCAGGGGCTGCAAGCTAAAGAGGGATAGGAAAAAATACATCATTGGGGTTGATACACCCTGGGATGAGAGAAGCAAGCTAAACTCTCAACAAATGCTTGAACTGGTATGACTGTTTGGAATCTGGAAGAGTAATGATACAATAAATCTTGTGTTCACACAGTTTATACAGCACATAAGAAATTGTTAAATGAGTATCTGTGGGTGGAGGGTAGAAAACATAGACATATCAGTCTCGTTTAAAGCTCAGAGACAAGGGCCTCACTGGAATTCAATTTCAGACTTGAAATGAAAATAAATAATACTTCAATACATTTCCAGTTTAACTCTATTTATGATTAGCTTTGTATCAACATCTTGAAAGCAGAGACAAACCCTTACCAGAAAACATATAAACACCTTACAACAAAATAATGAACACTTCAATTATGATGGAACTTTTATAAAAGTTGAGCATACAAAAAACGCTTCCTATAAGAAAGAAAAAATAATAGTCAATAGAGGGATTCTCCACTTTAGCCTAGGATATATGAAGCAAGAAAGACCATTCCTATCCTTGTACCAGAAAAGCCAGGTGATCTATGAAATACAACTGGCAAGAACTGAATAACAATTGACAGAATGTTAATGGGACAGGTGGAGAGGGTAGAAGGAGGTCCTCTCTGAGGCACAGTATGAAGGGAAGCCTTCATTTGAGAGGAAGGCATGCATTGAGAAAATCCCCATGATAACCAGTCAGCCTCCAGTGAGCCTCTAGGTAAGAACAGGTGATATGAGAAGAATTGGAAGCAGATAGCACATGCAGGGTAATCATAAGAACAGCAAATCCAAAGCACAGGACAGTTTCTGATTCTATTGAGTAAATGCAGCAACCCAAATAGAAATTCTAGAATTGAAAAAGAATCTGAATTCAAATATTCATCTGAAAAGATTTTCAGCAGACTGAACACAACAGGGAGAAAAAGGCACTGATATATACACACAAAATATCCAAACTGAAGAACAGAAGTGAAGAGAATGAGAATGTTAACTCAACTGAGTTAGCATCATGAAGGAAAATTCAACATACAGGAATTAAGAGTTCTAGAAGAAGAAAGAGGGATGAAGGAAATTGTGAGAGATTTGAAAAAGTGTTCCAAATATGTTTAAAAATAATAAAAAAAAGAAAACATACATAAGAAAATGAAACTCTAGGCAGGGTAAATATTGTAATGCTTATATAGCCCATATATCATGCAAATAAAAACTAAAAAAAAAAAAAGAAAGAAAGATGAATTCCATTATGCTGGAGTAAAATACAATGTGCATTCAGTAAATCTATGATATATTTATTTCCTGAAAAAAGAAAACCAAATGACATTTTTAGGTTCTGCAAAAATATCAGCCTAGAATATCACATTCAATAAAATTTCTTTCAAAATGGAAGGTGAAATTTAGACATTTTACAGAGAAAAAATGTGAGATGATCTGTCGTTAATAAATTCACACTGAAAAAACTCATGAAGAAAGTCATGCAGGCCAAAGAGAAACAATTAAATTCCACATTTTAAAGATGAAAAAACACTAGAAATTATAAACCTTTAATGAAATATAGTTGACTACTTTATCTATATTTCCATAAAACATTTTGCATTGTGTAAAGCAAAAATTATAACAATGTATTATGGGTTTTAATACAAATATGTAAATTTAATACATGACAATATCTAAAGTTCTGAAATAAATAGGAGTATATTCTGTAAAAACAAACTATCAATTTGGTATATGTACTAAGTTTAGAACATAAAGCACTTATGAACTTTCTTGGATATTTCTTTTACTCACAATATTCATGCATACTCTTGTGCAAACTAGGGAGGAAAATTCTTGCATGTTAGGTTTTAAAACATACTACTAAAGATTTTTCTACAGTAGTGGAACCAATTTAAACTCCTGTCAGTAGTTTATAAATATTTCTCTAACTCTTCCTCGACCCTAATGTTTGATATTTTCAGTCTTTTCAGTTTCAGTCATTCATCTTGCAGTTTTTGATGTTTGGCTATTCTGGTGTGTTTGTTTAAGTAACTTACATATACTCCTGATAGATTCTGTACCTTTTTTTTTTTTTTTTTAGAGAAGAGAGTGAAAGGGACAGGGAGAGAGAGAGAGAGAATCAATTTTATTTAGTTTTTCACTTGGTTTTCATCACTCCGACACTTAGTTGTCTAGGTGGTGTTGGGGTTTGAATCTGGGTCCTCATGCATGCCAGGCAAGTGCCACAAGTGCCATAACTGCTGAGCCACTGCTCCAGCCCCGGTTGTGTACCTTTTAACATTACTTTTCCTAATTTGTTTGAAGAAAAATATTCTCAGTAATGGCCCATTGTTTGTTTTCTCGCTTCTAAATATCGCTGTTCTGTTTCAATGTCATTCTTGAAAAGATGTCTTTGACAAAAAAAACCAAATGTTTGGATTTTAATGTAATCCAATTTACTATTTATTTATTTACTGGTAAGTTCAATCTATTAAAAAATTAATTTCTTAACCCAGAGTAAGGAAGAAGGATATACTACTACATAGTACATTGCAATAGTTTGATCTCTAACATCTAGATCTTCAATTCAACTGTCCTCGATTGTGTGGAATAAATCAGCTAGACTGAATTTTACTAATTCCTTTATGGACATACAATTGATCTAGTGCCATTTATTGAAAAATATTCTTTTCTGTGATGTTTACATGAATAGATATTGTAACTTATGGTAATTTTAATGATTTTACTACCTCCTGTTCTTGATGTTAACATGCAAAATAGAGAAACCTGAACATTGAGAGGAATTAGGAACTCTTCATTGATTTTCCATGACTAATTTTAAAATGTTGTCACAAGTTGAAATAAAGAAATCTAAATTTTAATACTTTGAGCTAATCAGTGTTCTCTGTGTTTAAGTTCTAATTGAATTTTTATTTTTTGGGGTAGATACATCATATCTCATTTTATGGATTAAATAATATAAGGAGGTATTAAAATCATTCATCTAAGACTCTAAGAATGTTATCTCTATTATATTAGACCATGGATTACTCTTTATTTCATTGGTTAGGCACTAACAGAAGTTAAATTAAAAGTCAAGAGTAAGGAATTTCATAGTTATGTGTCAGAGTACAAACTGGATATTATTTAATACAAATGATCTTTCAGATGCCACTTAGAGCACATGTTTAACTTTCCATTTAGGATATACCTAGAAGTGGAATTTTTAGAGTCATAAAGGAGTCTATGGTATTATAACGGACTATGAATATCCATGTTTCCCAAAGTGCATACTACATCAATCTGTCTAGGTGTCATGAGAGAAATAAAAATACCAAAATGAAAAAATAAGAAATTATATATATATATACTTATATACATAATTATAAATCATTTATATATATAATTAAAAATAAAAACTGGTATAATATTAAAAACTGATAAAATTGAACATGGCAAGGGTATGAAGTTCCTCATTTCTGGTAATAATTATGTAATGTGGGAAATATTGTCAAGTATTCCCTTTCAAATGCTTTTATTGTAGTACAATTTTCATTTGAAGCATCCATCACTCATTTTAAAGCAGTGATTTTAGTGCAATGCTCTAGACTTTATTGCATCAGTATTATTTTTCCTCTTAAATATTTGGCACCATTTTTAGACAGCCACTTTTTAACACAAACTAGGTCAGCAAACCTTTAACAACCATTTTCAATTGAATACTGCACATACAGCTACGCAGTCTGACTATTTTATGCTCTGTCCCCTTTCTGAGCAAAGTATTTTCATGATTACATTACATCCTAGATGCCTTGATTGTATAAAACTAATCATGTTCAAGAAAATGTGCAATACATTGAGAATACTGGTTCAAAGTCTAAAAAATCTTTTGTGGATAATTTAGTGAATATCTAACACAGGCTTTGCAAAAAGTGGAGAATTTTTAACTGAGTCAACATCAATCAAACAATTCAATAGTTAAATTTTCACAGCTATTTCATAAAGCATTCTACAATTTTATAAAATTTTATTAAGAAATGTATGGGGCTGGAGCGGTGGCTCAGCGGTTTCGGCGCTTACCTGGCAAGCACCAGGACCCGGGTTCAAACCCCAGCACCACGTATACAACTAAGTGTTGGAGCAACTAAGGCCATGTGAAAAACTAAATAAAGTTGTTTCTCTCTTTCTGTCTCTCTCACTGTCCCTCTCTCTTTAAAAAGAAAAGAAAAGAAAAGAAATTTAGCTATTGTATAGATATAAATGCATATAAAGTAACAATATGATAGGCATATATTCTTAAACCAGAATTACCCCCACTTCACCCACTCCTCAGTCTCTTGATTTTTCTATATTTCATCCCTTCAAGAGATATAAATGCTTTGATTGTGAATTTTCCAGAATTAAATTATTGCAAAAGTATTATTTGGATTTTCAAGGGGGTAAAGAGTATGCTACATTGATGATTGTCTCCCCAGATCACTCTCTAGTCTACCTCTCTCTCCCCTCCCCAACAACTAACCCATCACCCCTAGATTATGTGTTGCTATATCTTTGTTGAGTCTAACATGAGTTTGATTACCTTTCACCCAATCCTGGATTTAGCTCCAGCCTCCACAAATGAGTGAAAACATATGATCCTTGACTCTCTGGGTTTGGCAAACTGCTCAGCATGATTTTTTCCATAGCCATCCATTTAACTTCAAAGGCCACAATATTGTGGTTTCTAATTGCTGAGTAGAATTCCATTGTATATACATTCCACAGTGTTTGGATCCATTCATCCAGTGAGGAGCATCTGGGTTGGTTCCATAATTTAGTCATTGTAAATTGAGCTGTTATGAACATTGATTTTGCTGTGTTGCTGTAATGTACTTCTTCTAACTCCTTTGGAAAAATACCCAGAAGAGGGATAGCTGGATGGTATGATGGATCTAACCCTAATTTTTTGAAGATTGTCCATACTGCTTTCCAAAATGGCTGTTCCAGTCTGTAGTTCTACAACAGTGTGGTAGTGTTCCTATCTCCCTGAAACCTCTCTAACATCTGTTATTGTTTATATTCTTTACCTTTGCCAGTCTGACTGGAGTGAGGAGAAATCTTAATGTAGTTTTGATTTGCATTTCTCTCATTACCAGTGATTTGGAACACTTTCTCATGCACTCATTTAGCTCTTTGGATGATTTATTGATTGGATTTTCATGTTTTTGGTATTAATTTTTTCAAGTTCTTTGTAAATTTTGGATATTAGTCCCCTGCTGGACGAATCTCAGGCCATGTTTATCTCCCATTCCGTAGGTTGTCTCTTGACAGTTTTGAACAATTCCTTGTCTGTGCAGAAGCTTTTTACTTTAATGGCATCCCACACATTGATTTTTCTTTCACTCAGGGAGTCATGTTGAGAAAGTCTTTGCCTACTCCCAAATGTTGGAGTGTTGGTCCTAACTTTTCTATAGTAGCTATATAATAGCATGTTTAAATCCTAGTTCCTTGATCCATTTTGATACAATTTTTGTGCAAGGTGAGAGAAAAGGATCTAGTTTGAACTTCCTGCAAATGCCTGTCCAGCACAATTTGTTGAATAGGCTGTAATTCCCCCATAGTATATTTTGACCCTCTTTGTTAAAGTTCAGATGTTTTAGGATTTGTGGGTTTGTCTCAGAGTCTTCTATTCTATTCCATTGGCATTCATGCTTATTTTGATAGTGGTATAGAATCTATATTGTGCCTTTGGCAGAATGGCTATTTTAATTATATTAATTCTTCCTAACCTAGAGCATGGGCCATCTTTCCATCTATTCAAGTCTTCATTGATTACTTTCTTCAATGTATGATAATTTTCATTGTAGAGGTCTTTTACTTCCTTTTAAAAATTAATACCCAAGTATTTTACTTTTTGAGGGTATTGTGAATGGGACCATTTTTCTGATTTTTTTTCTTCTGCCATATTATTGTTAGTGTGTAGGAAAGCTATCAATTTATGGATATTGGTCTTGTAGCCTGCCACTTGCTAAATCTGCTTATAAGCTCAAGCAGTTTTCTGGTGGAATTTTTTGGATCTTCCAAATATAGGATCATGTCATTAGCAAATAGGGATAGTTTGACTTCCTCACTTCCTATTCTTATCCCTTTGATTTCCTTCTTTTACCTGATTGTTCTAGCTAGGGTCTCAAGAAATATATTGAATGAAAGTGGTGAGAGTGGATAGCCTTGTCTTGTTCCCGAGTTTAGTGGCAATGCTTTCAGCTTTTTTCTGTTTAATAGTATATTAGCTGAAGGATTGTCATATATGCCCTTGACATATTTAAGTTTTTTGATCCCTATCTTTTGTAGAGTTTTGAGCATAAATGGCTAATGAATTTTATTGAAGTCTTTTCTATATCCATGGAGATGATCATATGGTTTTTGTCCTTAATTCTGTTTAAGTGATAGATCACATTTATTGATTTGTGTATTTTGAAACAATCTTGCATCCCAGGAATAAAGCCCAATTGATTGTGTTGAATTATCTTCTTGATATGTTTTTAAATGTGGTTTGCTAGAATCATATTAAGGATTTTTGTGTCAAAGTTCATCAGGGATATTGGTCTGTAGTTTTCTTTTCTGATGTGCCTTTGCTGAGTTTTGGAATCAGAGTTATGGTTGTCTCATAAAATGTGTTTGGGAGAGTTACCTCCTTTTCAATTTCTTGGAATAACTTAATAAGGAGAGGTTTACCTACTTCTCACAGGTGTGGTAAACCTCAGCAGGGAATGCATCAGGCCTTCGGCTTTTCTTCTTTGGATGGCTTTTAATTGTTCTATGGATTTCAGTGCCTGTTATTGGGCTGTTTAAGATTTCAATATCATCCTGCATCTATTTGGCAATGTTGTATGTGTCTAGAAATTTGTCCATATCTTCCAGATTATCTAACTTAGAGGAGTATAGTTTTTCAAAATATATTTTTATAATTCATTGGATTTTTGAGGGGTTGGTGGTGATTACTTCCTTTTCATTGGTGATTTTGTTGATTTGCTTCATTTATATAACTCTTCTGGTAAGATTGGCTAGGGGTCTGTCAATTTGATTTACTTTTTCAAAGAACCAGCTCTATGTTTCCTTGATTTTTTTTATTGTTTTTGTTGTTGTTGTTGTTCTCAATTTCATTGATTTCAGCTCTAATCTTGATTATTTCCTATCTTCTGTTGGATTTGGGATCAGATTGTTTTTCCTTTTACAGGGATTTGATATGGAGCATAAGCATATTTATTTAAAATCTCTCCTTTTTAGGTAGGCACTCTGTGCAATAAATTTCCCCTTAAGAATGTTTCATGCTGTACCAGAAGTTTCAATATGTTGTGTCTTCATTCTTATTCTCTTCCAAGAATTTCTTGATTTATGCTCTCATGTCTTCTTGGATCCATTTTTCATTTACAAGTGTATTATTCAGTCTCCATGTAAATGTGGTTTTTGTTTAACTTTTGTTTTTAATTTCTAGGGTTATGTTGTCATTGTCTGATAAGATACACAGACAAATATTTACTTTTTATATTTGATGAGATTTTCTTTATGAACTAGAATATGATCTATTCTGTAGAATGGTCCATGTGCTGCTGAGAAGAAGGTGTATTCAGCTTATTCTACAGATGTCTTTTAAGTCCATTTGATTTGTGGAATTGTTTAGGTAGGAAATCTCTTTATTTTATTTTATTTTTTGCTTTGACAATCTGTCTGGTGGTGATAGAGGAGTGTTGAAGTCTCCCAGCATCACTGTTTTGAGGTCCACAAATGGTTTTGTCATGGAATAATTTATTCACATATTTGGTAGCATTGCTGCTTGGAGAATATATGTTTCCAATGATTATACCTTCCTGCTTATTTTTCTCTTTACTGGAATGTAGTGTTCTTTATCTCTTCTGATTAGTTTATGTTTGAACTCTACTTTGTTGAATATAAGTATTGCAACACCAGCTTGCTTTCTTGGACCATACACATGGTATATTTTTTTTTTCCTTCTTTCACCATCAATTTGTGGATATCATTTGCTGTAAGTTGGGTCTTATATTCTTGGAAATTTTTTTTTATCAAATCTGCTAATGTGTGTCTTTTGATTGGTGCACTGAGACTATTCATATTCAGTGTTAGGATAGTTGTTTGGTTGTGGTTCATAATATTGTGCTTTATTAGTAAGTTCTGTGCTGTCTTATTTGTCTATTAGTGTGTACCTGTATTGAATCTCCTGTTTGTGATTTTTGAATAGTGCTTGTTTATTATTCTATCTGGAGTTTATCTTTCAGGATTGTTTGTAACTCTGGTTTTTTCTGTTCATGAATGTTGCAAGTTTGATCTTATCATGAAATGTTCACATTTCCCCATAAAATTTAATGCTGAATTTTGTGGGTATAGTATTGTTGGCTGCATGTCATGGTCATTCAGACATTGAAAGATCTCTTTCTAGGATCTTCTTGCTTCCAGAGCCTGAACTGAAAAGTCAGAGGAGATCCTTATTGGTTTGCCTCTGAATGTGATTTGGTGTTTCTCTCTTGCAACTTTTAATATTCTTTCCTTGATTTCTCTATTGTACATTGTGAATATGAGGGGTCTTGGTGAGTTTCTCATTTGATTAGGCCTATTGGGTGGCCATAAGCTTCCTGTATGAGCATATCTGTCACCATTTTTGCATGGGAAAATTTTTCTTAAACTAATTTCTTGAGAATGTTTCATATAGCATTCATTTACATTTTGATTTCTTTCTGTATCTGAATTACTCTTAAATTGTTTTTTCTAATTACATCCCAGCCATTTAAAAAATTTTACTACTTTTTAAAATTTGAGTTTTTTTCTTTTTTATCATCTGTGTGCTCAAGCTAACTCAGCTTATCCTCATGTCAGAAGTTCTTTCTGCAAGAGCTGAGGTTCTGCTTCCTATAGAAGTCAGTCTATTATCATTTACAGAATATTTCATCCTAAGACCTGAATTTACCTTCTTCTCTTCAGTCCATGGATCCTTCTCTAAAATAAACCACATCCTAGTTCACCAAGATAATCTTAACAAATATAAAAAAGTGGATATAATCCCATGTATTCTGTCAGATCATAATGCTATGATCTTAGCAATCAACAACAAGAGAAACAATAGAAACTATTCAAGTATTTGAAAATTGAATAATTACCTCTTAAACAAAGGATGGGTAAAAGAGGAAATGAGAACAGAAATTATGAAGTTTTTGGAAGTGAACGAGAATGAGCAAACAACATACCGAAACCTATGGGACAGTATGAAGGCTTTCTTAAGAGGAAAATTTATAGCACTGAAAGCATATATCAAAAATCTAGAAAGAGAGCAGATTAATAGCCTTATGGTTCAACCCAAACAATTTCAAAAGGAAGAGCAGTCCAAACCTAAATCTAATAGAAGACAGGAAATCACCAAAATCAGAGCTAAAATCAATGAAATTGGGAACAAAAAAGCTATTCAATCTATTAACAAATCTAAGAGTTGGTTCTTTGAAAGAGTGAACAAAATTGACAGACACCTTGCCAACCTCACCAAAAGGAAGAACGAAATGAAGCAAATCAACAAAATCAGAGATGAAAATGGGGATTTCACCACAGACTGATCCAAGATACAGAAGATTATCAGAACCTATTTTGAAAACTTATACTCTGCCAAATATGATAACCTGGAGGACATGGAAATGTTCTTGGACACACACGACATCCCCTCTTTAACACAGGAGGACATTGAAAACCTCAACCAACCTATCACAGAAAGCAAAATTGAAGCAGCAATCAAAGCTCTCCCAAAAAAGAAAAGCCCAGGACCGGATGGATATACAGCAGAATTCTACCAAGCCTTCACAGAAGAACTAACACCTATCCTCTACAAGCTCTTCCAGGAAATTGATAGAGAGGGATCACTCCCAAACACTTTTTATGAAGCAAATATTACACTGATCCCAAAGCCTAACAAAGACATGTCAAAGAAAGAAAACTACAGACCAATTTCCCTGATGAACATTGATGCAAAAATCCTTAATAAAATTTTAGCTAATCGGATACAAAAGCACATTAAAAAGATAATACATTACGAACAAGTGGGCTTCATTTCAGGGAAACAAGGCTGGTTCAATATACGCAAATCAATAAATGTAATTCACCACATAAACAGAATTAAAAACAAAAACCATATAATCATCTCAATTGATGCAGAGAAGGCATTTGATAAAATTCAACACCACTTTATGCTAAAAATTCTGGAAAAGATACGGATCAAGGGAAGATACTTTAACTATGTCAGAACCATCTATGACAGACCCATAGCCAACATTATCCTCAATGGAGAAAGACTGAAAGCATTTCCACTGAATTCAGGTACAAGACAAGGCTGTCTGCTCTCCCCACTCTTGTTCAATATATTCCTTGAAACCCTTGCCAGAACTATCAGGCAAGACAAGGAAATCAAAGGTATTCATATAGGAAAAGAGGAAGTCAAGTTATCTCTATTTGCAGACTACATGATTTTATACCTAGAAGACCCAATAATATCGGCCAGAAAACTCCTAGAGCTCATAGGTGATTTTAGCAAAGTAGCTGGCTACAAGATCAACTCCAGCAAATTGCTAGTATTTCTTTACACCAACAACAAATCCACAGAAGAAGAAATCAGAAAATCTCTCCCATTCACCATCACTTCCAAAATAATGAAATACTTGGGCATTAACCTTACAAAAGATATTAAAGACCTATTCAAAGAAATTTATCAAACACTAAAAAAAGAAATTACAGAAGACCTGAGCAGATGGAAAAACATTCCATGCTCATGGTTAGGCAGAATCAATATAATAAGCTGGCCATTCTACCCAAAGCCCTTTACAGATTTAATGCAATCCTCATCAAGATACCTATGGCATTTTTCAAAGATATAGATAAAGCAATTCTCAAGTTCATATGGAACAACAGGAGACCCTACTAGCCAAAACACTACTCTATAGAAAGGAAGAAATAGGGGGCATCTCAATCCTTGACCTGAAATTATATTACAGAGCTGTAGAAGCAAAAACAGCATGGTATTGGTATCAAAACAGAACAGAAGCCCTGTGGAACTGAATAGAAGATCCTGAGACAAACCTCCATATCCTTAACTATTTGATATTTGATAAAGGGTGCAAAAGTATAGTGTGGAAGAAAGATAGCCTGTTCAACAAATGGTGTTGGACAAACTGGACAGCCATATGTAGACAACTGAAGCTGGATCCTTATCTTTCGCCATGCACAAAAATTAAATCAAAATGGATCATAGACCTGGATCTTAAGCCTACAACTTTAAACTTACTAGAAAAAGAAGTCGGGTCAACACTACACCTTATAGGAGTCGGCAGCTACTTCCTAAACAAAACTCCTATGTCGCATGCTGTAAAATCAAGAATAAATGAATAGGATGCAATTAAAGTAAAAAGTTTCTGCACAGCTAAAGATCTAGTCAAGAGCACCAAGAGAGAACCTACAGAATGGGAGAAAACTTTTGCCTGCTACACCTTGGACAGAGGGCTAATATCCAGAATATACAGGGAACTAAAGAAACTAAAGTCCAAACTCGCAAATAATCCAATCGATAAATGGGCTAAAGAACTCAAAAGGAACTTCTCTCCAGTGGAAGTCCAGAAAGCCCACAAATATATGAGAAAATGCTCTACATCATTAGTTATAAGGGAAATACAAATCAAAACTTCAATGAGATACCACCTCACTCCTGTTAGAGTGGCAAAAATAAAGAATACAAACAAGGACAGATGCTGGAGGGGCTGTGGAAAAGAGGAACACTGTTTCACTGCTGGTGGGACTGCAAACTGGTTCAGCCACTATGGAAAGCTGTATGGAGAATTTCAAAAAATTAAGGATGGAACCACCTTTTGACCCAGCTATCCCACTCCTGGGTATTTTCCCAAAAGAGTTAGAATCAGCGTATTATAGTGATGTGGCTTCCTCAATGTTTATAGCAGCTCAATTTACTATAGCTAGACTATGGAACCAACCCAGATGCCCCTCACTGGACGAGTGGATACAAAAACTTTGGTACATATATACAATGGAATACTATTCGGCCATTAGAGAGGAATATATTATGGTTTTGAAATCAAATGGATGGAGATGGATAGAATTATGCTTAGTGAAGTCTCCCAATCTTAGAGACTAAAGGGCCAAATGGTTTCTCTCATCTGTTGATGCTAGAATTTATGGGGAAGCAGTAGGGCAGATGGCTAACCTAACAAAACTTCAAATTGAATGACTTTTAGAGTAATAGGGGGATGGCTCTCTAGGATGCTTGGAGGTATAGGGAAGGTGATGAGGAGGGGGGAGGGTATATGAAGAACTCATAGGAGTCTGGAGATTGGGAAGATGGGGGAACCATCCCAGAAGCCGATGTCACTCCTCCACGAGCTACCCATTTAACATATGAGTTCTTCTGGGGGAAACTACAACAGGTAAAACCCAAGGTGGTCATCCATCTTCTGGCATTACCCCTGGATAGCAAAGTTTATATACATTGATTGCTATTGTTTTGATAATATTTCCCCCTCAATTGTTATTTCTTTATACTTCTAATAAAAAAAAAGAAGTCAGTCTATTTTTAAATTCTTCCATGTTTCCTCTGATGTGATTGACTGCAGCTTTTAGTTGTTATTTCCTGTTTTCATTAAGTCAATTTCTTTGATAATAGGATTTTTCATCTACTGAATTTTCTTACATAATCCCTTCATTAAATCCTCTTTTGGTTCACCATTCCTTTTTTGTTATCTGATCATTGATAATTTGTTCTAGATTTTCATTCCACTTGCTGACCATGGGTTTCTTTCTAGGGGAGTTGTGGGTTTGAGATAATCCTCTTCTGGTTTGATTTTTCATTTTTGAAAGGCTTCTTCTGGATCTTTGAATTGGGGTTCCCTGCATGGAAGCAAGTCAAGTCTCTGGGTTCTTCTTCCTTACAGATCAAGTGTTGGGTTAGACACTACCTCTCAATGACCACCTTCTTTCAGAAAGATGTTTCTGTCTGTAGCCTTGATTTGTTGCACCTTTTGGAAGTAGATTCCAGGTCTTGGACTTGGCACCTGGTGGGGTTGCTGGGCAGCTCAGTGCAGTGTTGAAGCTAAGCAGGAGGGCTGCATCACTGGTTTCTAGGTTCCCATAGGGGTGGGTCAAACTGAAATAGACCAACCTGTATGATTTGCTGAGACCTGGGATCCTTGTTGGTGGGATGGACCCAACATATCTGGACCTGGCAGTTATGCATGAAATCTGGGTGGTATCTGGTTGTGGAGTCCATGTGAGTGTCCAGCACACCTGCCCAGGTGGGACCAGAGTCCTGGGCATGTATGGATGTGGTGTGGGGTCCTTGCATGGGTTTCTTCTCACCCCTTAATTTAGGTGATTTATTGGCCTGAGATCTCTAACTGGTTGCTCTTCTTTGGGCCTTTGCTGTTGGATTGGGAGTTTTGACCTGCACCTTACTTGGGTTGGGGTATTGTCAGGTGAGTTGAGTTCAGAAGACGGATCTTTAACCTGTGCATTGTTGGTGTCCCTTAATTTTTCCAGCTCCTCATGAGCTTATAGAAGATTATCAATATGAAAATCCAATGCATACAATAAATGGTACACATTGGTTATTTAGAAGTCTGAGAGAGAAGGGATATTAAGAGGAATTAAGAGGAAGTTAGAGGTGAGGTTGTAATATCCCAGCATGAACAGAGATTAAACTAGAGGTGGTAAAGGATATGCTGGAAGTGGAAGAAAAAAAAAGAACAGAGGGAGAAGAGACAGAGGTACCAAAGTAGAGGAAGGATGAAAGAGATAAAATATTAATAGAATTTGGGTACTGCCATAAGAAAGGGTAGAAGCAAGTAAAGGAAAATGTTGCAACTGGGGCACAACGCAATTCAAATGCTAAATGTATTGATCAAAACCCCAACACTCAGCAGACAGGACAAGTATAAACATTTATATTAAAGAAAATGGTCTGGGATGAAGGGAGTATAGAGAGAAGAAGTAAAAGGGAAAAAGAGTAAGTTAAGAAAAATGGGAAAAACTGAAAAATAAAAGACAAAGGTAACACAAAACAAAAAAGCAAAAAGAAAGAAAAACAACAACAAAAAAAGGAAATAAAATGGAGCTAGTATGTTCATATGTCCATGAACCAATCAGCTTCTCCAAATGGCACTCAAATACACATCAAAAACAGGAAAAAATATAAATAAAGATTTTTCAAAACTTATTACTGCATTATAATTGTACATAATGATGGGATTTGTTGTCACATATTCATAGATGAACATAATACAGCAATACAATTTGGTCAATATCCCCCCTGGTCCGTACCACCTCTACCTCCCGGCTCCTGTCCTCTGATCCCTTGCCTTTCTCTGGGTCCATAAAGATTCTTAATGAAAACTTGAAACTACATTCATTCAGGTTGTCTCTCTCTCTTTACACTTTGGGAGCAGATTTTCATGTTTCCCTGTTATCAGGGTCTCTCAGTCTGCAATTATGTGATCTCAAGTAGATGACTGGGTGTCTAGCTCAGCCTCCTGAGCTTTCTGGATGGAGACTTCCTTGAAGAGATCAATCAAATTAACGAATGACACAGAAGCTGGCCTTTTCCTGTCTCCCTGGGGATCTGAAATTCAGAAAACTTCTGGCTTTTAGGTGCAGGGGGTTCAAAGCATATCAATGCTCCTTCTGCTGGTTACACTAACAGTCCCTCCAGGTTTTCTGAGCTCAGACTGTGATCTTTTAAGTGCTCCTGCCCCACCTTAGCTTATCACATGAGTCATTGGGCCAAGAGAGGGGTGGACAGGGCTGAGTAAGGCTCCCTTGCACTCCACTAACCTGAATCCTCCAGAGCTAAGTGAAGACTGGGCCTGTCCCATTGCCTCCTCTTCTGTGTTCAACTTCTTAACCATGGCTGGCTCCTGGTGGAACTGTGGAGTAACCTGCTCTGAACTGCTGATTTCCTCCAGCTGGGCAGTCTGTTCAATAAGACTCTGGATTCTCCCCCTTGCAGGCAGCGGAAAGACATTGTTCTCTCTTATGCAGTGGACATGAAGTAGTGGTGTCTCCTATTGGGACCAACACAGAGATCCTTATAGAACTTGGCTTCTCTGTAGCAGTTCAGATCACATGTTAGGGTTCAGCTCCTCCCCTATGTTGGGCACTGTGCAAAAGACAAACGCTGCACCGGAAGCCATGACACTTCTTCCTCTCCTCTTAGGTTTCCTCTTTCATGTTTCAAGCACTCTGAGCAAAAAAGAGGGCATGCCTGAGGGCTGCTTCCTCTTTCTTTCTGTACCTTCCAGTTGGTGATAGCTGACAACACCAACATAGCAGTCCCTCATTGGCTGGGATAAGCCAGTCTGCCGCTTCACCATTGGTTCCTTAGCTGTCTCCCCTCTCTATAAAAATCCATGTGCCTTGAAAATAAATGGATTCTGAACTGCCATCAGCTGTGTGTGGTTGACTCATTTCCCCTGCCGAGAGGGAAGGGATCTCCAGCGAGGGGGATCAGGGTTTTAGCCGCGGCACTCATCCTCCTGATCTGCCCCCGGGGGCAATTCGGCTGGTTTGGATTGCCACACCCGCACCCAGGGATGCCTGGGCAGCGACAATTGGTGCCCCGTGTGAGGAGTTGTTCACGCCCCCACCAACAGGACATTGCCTGCCAAGAAGACATTGAGTAAATTCTGATTCGGGTGAGTAAGCCTACCGCCCTGGTCTTAGGGCCCCGCCTTCTTTCCTTTTAATCTTTCTTTATGTCTACTGAAGGTGAATTCTCTAAATCACCTCAACACTTTTGAACTCCGATGATTTTTGGGCTTCTCTTTGCTGTAGGAGCCCTTATTTCTCTGATCCTTTTGTGGTACTCCTTGTCCCCCTCCCCCAAGAATTGTCCTTAAGAGCAGAGGGTTGGAGCTTATTGATGGTCAGGTGAAAGCCACATGGGCCAAGTTTACCATATCCACCTCTAACCCTGGGGGCAACCACCCGGCCGCATGGTATCCCTGGAAGCTGGGGGGGCTAGAGCGATGGCTCAGAGATTGCAGCGCTCACAGCGCTTGCCTGGCATGCACTACAGGTCACAGGTTCAAATTCCTAATGATTATCACTTGATTATTATTGACATTAAGGATTTTTTCTTTTCCATTTCCCTCCACCCAGAAGATACGGAAAATTTTGCCTTTTCCCTCCCTTCTCTTAATTTTAAAGGACCTAATCAAAGATTGAGTGGACAGTACTTCCCCAGGGAATGGCTAATAGCCTCCCTATTTGTCAAAGTTACATATCAATTTGCTCTCACCCTTGGAGGTCCGTAGTGATCTTTTTACATTTATATGGATGACATCATCTTAGGTTCCTCTTGCTCAGAGACTCTACAACAAGCCTTCGGCCATTGTATACGTTTACTCTCTCCCAATAACTTTCAAGTAGTGCCCCGAACAGGGACCTGAATATGACGGACATGCTGAGGGACCCCTGGAAAATGCTCTGGCCTAGGTAAGTAGAGAGGGGAAATTAAGATTCTTTTAAGAATTAGGATTATTTTAGGAATTAGGATTATTTCAAGGTATACAGGATCTGAAGGCTCTAAAGCTCAAAAGGTAATGGACCTACACAAAATATTGTAAGCGCAAGGCACAGACATTAAACTAGAAACTGCTAGGTCTTTTATTGTTCTTTCTCTTATCCACTATGTCCTTATGGAACTTAATGAGGGGTGCTTTGCATTCTCCAAGTACTTTGCCAAGAGAAGCCGTCCAGGACCGTGCAAAATCACTTAGTGCAGTACAAAAAAAGAATCTATTATTGAATTTTAACTCCTTAGCAGTAATTAAGAAGTGTTTACCCTTTTTGTCTCTATAGAGGTTAGGCTTTAACCTTTTTGCTCATAAATTAGGATACACAGATATTTTATAAGATTAACAATTATAGGACACAGGATAGCTATGAAACATCTAGTAAGGTTACAATAACAAAATAATTTTTAGGTTTAGGAATTATACAAGCCTATATCATAGTCTAGCTTAATAGGAAGCTTTTCGTTTATGGTAAGATGGGCTTCTAGACTAATGCAGTGCAGTAACCCTTAAACACTTTTCTTATCTAATGAGGTAATGGTTTGCAAACACCTCTAGAGGAATTTAGGTAGACAAAATTTGATGAAGTGTTTGGTCTCTGTCCTTTGTAAAAACAGGTTTAAAATCATGTAAGGCAAATTTTAAAGGTACAACTAGTTGGCAAATATCCTCCCTTAGATTCTCCATGCTGAATAAGGCCTCAACTGCAGGCCATTCTAGGTTGCTTTTCTACTGTGGGGCATTAAATATTATAATGG
>PVKS010026304.1:0-28827 GCA_004027875.1 Aplodontia rufa | reverse complement strand
ACGTGAAATTTACCCAATAGAAATGAAAACACATCACCCATACAAAAATTATATAATTTTTTATAACAGCATTATACATAATAGCCAAAGCAAAACCAATCCCAACTGATGGATGGATTAACAAATGTGGTATATCCATACAATGGAACATTATTCAGCCATAAAAAATACAACCCAGATACATGTGGCAATGTGGATAAACATAAAAAAAAAACTATGCTAAGTTAAAGAAGCCAGTCACAGGAATCATATTTTGCATGATTCATGTATATGGAATATTCAGAACAGGCAAATCCACAAACATAGAAAGCAGATTAGGGCTAAGATGAAATGAACAACAGAAATTCTGTTCTGGGGTGATAGAAATGTTCTAAAATTAGATTATGGTGATAGTTGCCACTAAAAACCACTGAATTGAACATTCTTAGCAGGAGAGTTTTATATGTAGATTATATTTCACTATACCAGTAAAAAAGAAAGGCTACATTTCAGTGAGTTGCCAATGAATATTAATCAGCTTCTTTTCACAAATGACAGAACATTTAATTCACATTCTTCAAGAAAACACAGTAAATGGTAAATATTTACATTTTTTAAAGGTGATTAGTGGGATTCTCCTTGGACACCAGAGTGTGTGGGTCACAGCTTTATTTCAAAGCAATGGTGGGATTTTACCCAAATGTAAAGGCTGTAATTCAGTATAGGACAAAATCTACAAATATTTGAGGGCGTAAGGCACCCAGACCACACAGTGGGGATCATTTCCTGGGGCATTCTAATTCATAGTTAAAGACTTCCAACAAAGTCATCAAAAGGAACTGCAGGTTAAAAAAAGGAAATGGGTGGACAAAAGGACATCAGGTTGACGCCAACAGTATGACATCACAATATTAAATAATAACCAAATCTAGGCCAGGCCTAGTGGCACACGCCTGTCATCCCAATGACTTGGGAGGCCGAGGCAGGAGGCTTATAAGTTCAAGGCCAGCCTCAGCAACTTAGTGAGATCCTGTCTCAAAATCAAAGACTACTGGATGGGGATACAGCTCAGGGAGAGAGCCTCCTGGTTTTCAATCTCCAGTGCTTAAAAAAAATATTAAAGAATGATAAAAGAAAAAAAAGAAAAGAAGTCATCAAATCTTAGAACCTCCTTTCACCAAGGCAATCACCGTTGATATTTTTACATATAGTGTTAATAGGTTTATATCTCCTCAGAGTCATTCTACAAATATTCATTGAGCACCCACTGTATGCCAGACCCTGTTCTTGGCTTTGGGGATATGGCAATGAACAAAACAGATTCACCAACTCCGGGAATTCATGAAGTTCACACCCTTTATTTCTCTCTGCCCTCCAAACCGCTCTTCACACAGAGCCTGGCCCTGATCTGATCTGGTCACATGTATGTGCATGTGACTCCATGGTGAACTTTTAAAGTATGTTGGTTGTTAACATTTTAAAAATGAGATTTCCCACATAGACCTGGAATCTCAGCTTTTCTTAGAAACCTGGACACTTTTTCAGTACTGGAACCAGACTGTGACAGACACTTCAGCCACCGTCAAGAGGCTACTGTGGCTTCCGAGAAAGCCTGGCATCTCTCCAGGTCTACAGCCCCCACCCTCCTGGGCACTTGCACCCAGTCTGCTCCCTCACCTATGTCCACCTCCCGCTCGCCCCTTGGGTCATGATCCCTAAGAGCACCCATAAGCAACCTTGATCAGCATGGAAGGAAGGAAAGGAGCCCCACCTTCCCACTCACGCTACATGTTTTTCTTTTTCCATTACACAGTGAACCCCACCAAGAGAACTACTGAGCCATTCATTTGCCCGTCCCTAAAGTCTAAAACTGCCAGTATGAGAGACCATTCTCAACTCTGCAAGGAAATTTATAGCTCCTGTATCTGTCACTTACTGTGGCTAACCAGCTTTAAAATGTAAAACGGGGAGCTCTTCGCAGGAACTCATTATGAGCCATTTCGTGGATGTTATTCTCTCGGAATGATGGCAATGGCTTTGCAATTTTCAAACTGCATTCTTCTGCCAGGTTTCTTTCAAGAATTCATTTTCTATGGCTGCATAACAAATTGCCACAGACGCAGTAACTTCAAAGAACACACATCGAATTGCTCCTAGTGGTGTAGGTCAGAAGTCCGGAAGCTTGCTTGGGGCTCTCTGGTTTGCATCTCACAGAGCTGAAATCCAGGTGTCAGTTAAGCTTCATTCCTTTCTAAAGGCTCTGAAGAGTCATCTTCCAAACTCAGCTGGTTGTTGGCCAATTTCACCTCCTTGTGGTTACACAACTAAGGATTCATTTCCCTGCTGGCTGTCACCTGGCAGCCACTGTCTTTGTCATGCAGCCTCCACCGCATTCAATGCCACCAGGGAGATCTTCCTTGCTAGGAATCTCTCTCTCAGTGTTTCCCTTCAGTTCCTTTTGGGGTCCACCCAGGACATGAAATTTCCAAATTCAAATGCGGGGCTGGGGATGCAGCTCAGTGACAAGCATGAGGCCCTGAGCTTGATCACCAACAATGCAAAATATAAATTACTAAATTCCCGTGTGCCAGATAACATAACCTGATCGTAGAAGTGACAGAGTCACCGTCCTCTGGATTAGACAGGGTGTGTACCCCAGGAAGTCTTGGAGGCCACCTTAGAATTCCACCTACTGCACCCATCTGCTCATAGGCACGTGTATTCATGTACCACAGCAGGAAAAGACATGGCATCACAAGAAGGTGAACTGGCCAGCAGAGAGCCTCTGCGAAAGTTAAAACCACAGAACATGTGGTTAACAGTTGTCCCATTCATCTTTAGAGTAGTTCATGTTCCTGGAATTCCATATCTCACCCCAGAATGCATGTGTACCATCAAATTCAAACTCTACATAACATAGTTTTCCTTTACTTTAAACTCTATGAAACTAGATCCCAAGAGTAATAACTTTTTTTTTAAGAAGCCAACAAAGACAACAGAACTTGAAGGACAAAAAAATTATATATATATATTTTTTTTTTAAATGTGTATTAAGACAGTTTCCAAATAATATCACTGACTATTTTTTTTCCAATATGGTTACACTTTTCACATAGTAGAACTAATTTAACTATTCTTTCACTCAACTAACTTGGTTATCTGGAAGTTATTTGGAACTAAGTTGATTATTCAGAAGAGCCAACATATACACAACCACATTAATAGTGAAAGTAAAAGTATAAAGATAATTAAAAGAATGCTGAATATATCCACTAGCGCATGGTGTTATGGTCTAGATATGAGATACCGTCTAAAGTTCCTGTGTCAATGCTGGGGTGGTTGGAGGTGAAATCATTGGACTGTGAGAGCTGTACCTAATCAGTCCATCTTAGCTTGAATGGACTGACTGAGTGTTAACTGCAGGCAGGTATGGCAGGGCTGGAAGAGGTGGGTTTCTGAGGGTGTGCCTAGAGGGGTGCATCTGCTCTGAAGCCCCTTTCTTCCTCCCCCTCCCTGCTTCCTGACCCCTCCATGAGCTGAGCAGCTTTCCTCTGCTGGGCCCTTCACCATCATGTGCTGCCTCATCCTGGGCCCAGAGCAATGGAGTCAGCTCTCTGTGGACTGAGATCCCTGAAACTGTGAGACTCAAATAAGCTTTCCCTCCTCAGAGTTGTTCTTGTCAGGCATTTTGGTCACAGGGATCCAAAAGTCAACTAAAACACATAACACTGATTTTTTTTTTTTTAATAAGAACGAGAATCTTAAGGAATCTCTCTTCAAACACACATGTGCTTGGAGAACAGAACTATTTGATAGGCTCAGAAGAAGCAAAGTGAGTTATAGTAACTACCAATTAAAGACAAATCTCTACGTCTAGGTAGTGTTCTCAGTGCTGCGTGTATATTCATTTATTATGTCTTTTTTTTTAAGGGAGAGGGATAGTGAGAGAGAGAGAGAGAGAAGCTATTTTTATTTAGTTTTTCATGTGGCCTTCGTTCCTCTGACACTTCTTTGTGTACGTGGTTCTGGGGTTTGAACCCACATCCTCGTGCATGCGGGGCAAACGCCGTAACCACCGAGCCACCGCTCCTGCCCCATTTACTATGTCTTAACAAACATTTTACAGATGCAGAGACAGAGGCTCAGAATGGTGTACAACATGTCCAGAATCATGTGCCATGTAAACCTGACAAACTGGTTCCTGGAACCTTCTGTTAAGAACTGTCACTACATATGAACCCACATGTGCTTCCATATTACAAAACAGGGGCTATTCCTGCATCTATTATACAGCACGAGTAGTGGCCAGGCACCAATCATTAGATTCAAACAGACCTTGGCATGCACCCAAGGTGAGAGGAAGGTCTGCAGCCCTCCAAAAAGATTTATTTCTGTATTTCACGCAAAACACCCTAGATACTAGCAGCAGCCGTATTTAAGCAAGCCTAGACTCCTATATACAGAGAAAATTATACTGGTCTTCTTCTGCCCCCTGTATCTTCCTTTGGAAAGGGTGAAATGTGCATTGCAATTGATTTCTTCTTTCTCATTTTTCTTCCATCCAAACCCTCCAGCATTATGTTCTTTTTAAAATTTTTATTTATTTATTTACTTGTGGTTCTAGGGATTGAAACCAAGGGTGCTACATCCCCAGTCATTTTTATTTTATTTTGAGACAGGGTCTCCCTAAGTTGCCCAGGCTGGGCTCAAATTTATGATCCTCCTGCCTCAGGCTTTAAAACACTCGGATTACAGTTGTACCCAGCAGTGCACAGCTCTTATGCTCTGTTTTGAAACTGTCAGAGTTTGAGGAAAAGAAAACACAGGAAAGGCTAACACTCAAAGTCAAGAGGAAAAGCCACCGGATCCCTTTTCTGTCGTAGAAAAGAAAGTGGGCCTCCTCTGGGTCAGCTTCTCTGTCAATTGGACCCAGAGAAAGGCAGGACAACATGGCCCTAGGGTCACAAGCCCCAGCAGCACAGACCCCGAGAAACCCATGCTTGGCTATTGGACTAATGAGTCACTGGAGGTGGAGTAAGGGCAGGGAGAACAATATTAAATCTTGACATTTGCATTAAAGGCAGATTTGTTTTCAATGACTCATTTCCACAACTAGGTTGGACAAGTTCATGTGTCAGATGACATTTACTCAGGGATCTTTTCTGGTACTTGCAAGGCGCTAACCGAGAACTGTTAATATGCCAGGGTCCTCTGTGTAAGGAGGTGAGAGACTACAACTATACTTTAATCAGGCCTTTTAATTTTCTCCTGTGATTCAATCTCAGCTCCAATGTCCCCTTGGTCACATGGTAGAGATCACAGAAATGTAAATTTATTTTGTCAAAGAAATCTCTCTCTAATCTGACATTGTGGTATCGCTTGGTTTAGATCTTATTTTTTACAGGGTTTTATTTGTTAGAACGTCTCATGCTACATAATTTGACTTACAATAGTAATACACTATGGCCAGAATATTCAAATATGCTTGAGATGACGCATAAGCCTCAAAGTCCCTGGCTGGTTGTAGTGGCCAGCAGTGATCCTTCAGGACACTCAAGCAGGGTCTTCGTTTCAGAAACTTGGACACATGCCAGCCCATGTAATTATTCTCTGCCTACCTAATTTCCCCTGGCAATTTTAATTGAAAATGGTATTTTCCTTTAACTCAGTTCTACTCTATTCTGAAGTGTCCCTGTGTCCTGCTTCTTGTCTCCAGAAGCTAACTGAGCTGGTTTCTTTTGAAACTTAAGTTGGAAAAAAGAAGTTTCTGAGGCTCCAAGAGGGAAAATATCAAATTAATTTGAACCATTTCATTAGCCTCAAACCAGTGCACTGAATACAAGATATCCATCCTTGCCATCTAATCTTATGAAAGGTTTCTTTTGTGGACAGAAATACACAGGTTTTCCTACTGAAAGACTCTCTCTCTCTCTCTCTCTCTCTGTCTCTCATACACACACACACACACACACACACACACACACACACGCACAAGTGCATGTAAAAGGTAAACATTCGAATGGGTCAAGTCCTATGGTCTCTCTCATATGTGGAAGCCAGAGATTAAAAAAAAAGGGGGGGTAGGATTTCATGAAAGTAGAAAGGAGAACAGTAGGGTGAAGGACGGGAGAAGAAGGATGGAAGGGAAAGAGGATATGTTGGGAAACGAGATCAATCAAGTGGTATTATGTACATGTACAAAGATGTCTCAATGAATTCCACTATCCTATATAACCACAGTGAACAAATGATAAAAAAGGAGATAAAATATTTCTAAAATGTTCTCATACATCAGTGTATATGTAATTAACAAAAAAATGAGGTTTTTATCATTTTTCATTCTAAGTTTCTGGAATCCAGTGTGTAGTTTATATAGCATTTCTCATTTCAAATTAATCACATTTCAATTGTTCAAAGTTCACATGTGATCTGGCTCCTTGTATTGAGCAGTAAAAATACTTTTAAGAATAACAACCATTCCTCAAGTCCCTACACTGGCACATTATCTCTTATATGACAGATTTTTCCTTTCTAGAGGTCTCTTATAAACCAGTTCATAAGCCTTAGAGGTTGGGCGGTCACCAGAAAACATGATCTGGCTTGAAGAACTTCACCAGCAGTACCATTTGAATCTCCTTCAGACTACAGTATCAATAATAATAATAATAATAATAATAATAATAACTGATTTTTATGAAAGAGTCTCCCAGTATCTTAGAAGAAATAAAACCTAAATAGAATTTTAAGGACTGTAGCATAAGGACTAAGAACCTTTGGAATTTTTCCCCTTTGCTTTTCTATTTCCCTGTGGTGATCAGAAGAAGAATCATTAAAATAAGAAAGAAGAAAGCCTTGTGAGTTTGCTGTACACAGTCACAAAATATGAGAGTCAATTTCCCTCTACAGGTAGTCAGACGGGGAGAAAGAAACAAGTAATCGAGTGTGTGATGACAGCTTTGTAAACTATATTGAATTAGGCCAAATCGTTTGGGACTCTGAAAAGTAAAACATGGAGCAGCCAGGTCTGAGAAGAAGCTCCAGGGCTCAATCTCAAAAGACCAGTGCAATCTCCATTCGCTATTGCAAGTGAAAACGAGATGAGAAAACACTATTCCCAAATGGAGTCCTAAGATGTACAAAGAGAGAGGGTTTAGGAACGACAGAGACTTATGTTTGAGAATACAAGTTAATTAACCTCTCCTGGACCTAGTTTCCTTGTTTGCAAGGAAGCAAAATTACCTACCTCGCTCATTGTTGTGAAGTTAAATGGAATAATACACAAGAACTGCACATCACATTCCTGCCACCCAGAATGGGTGTTCAGTTAGAGTGCGCTCCTACTCCTTGACTTCTGAACTCAAATTACTATGCATATAGAGAAAATGATCGGTGCAAATTAACCTAAGAATAGCAACATGGGACACTCAAGAGCTATTGCTCCAGAATAATGCTAAAGAGAAAAATATTTTAATCTGCTTTGATTCACTTGTAATCCGCTGGTAGGAGGCAGGTTTCACGATCGATCTAGGTTTACAGCACTCCTAAAGCAAGTTTAGAGAAGTTCATTTAAACATCTATGGCAGAAGATCCCAGACAGTCTAGAAAAATAGAAACAAGCCTAGATTCACCAATGAATCATAACCTCGAGAACCTTTACATCTTCTTAGTTTTCACAAATATAAAATATAGCTTCTAGCCAACAAGAGAGAATGGAAAGTGAGAAAGGTACAACTTCTAAGACCTTCCCAGGGCCTTAAGTCCTCATAGTGAATTACTGAAGTTCAAATTGATATTTATATTGTCAGATTTTTTTCCCATGGACAAATGGTCAACCATCTAGTCTATCAGACATTATCACATCATGAGCTGACCAACGGGAGCCAAACACACTAGGGTACAGCGAAATTAGGTTTCTATTGATGAAACTGAACTCTACAGACTCTTTAAGGACCAGAACACAGCAGCTTATGCTACTGCACTGAGACAGGAACAATATTTCAAGACAGGTACCAATACGGAAAGGCAGGTTTCATATTGAAAATGCACAGCCTGCGATGATTTGAAGCCTCCAAAAGCACAGCCTGCTTCCGTTCGTTTATATTCGGTTTTATGAAGGAACTTAAGCAGCTAATTTGTCTATAATTCAAATATACAAGACAAACTCCCAGTCTTTGCCAGAACCACTGCCACTGAGCTTTGCTTCTCAGCTGGGAAGTTCTCTCCAAAATAGGCACATTTGGGGCTGGAGCGATGGCTCGGCATCTACGGCACTTGCCTGACATGCACAAATACGCAGGTTAAACCCCAGCACCACGTACGCAGCAGTGTGATGGAGCAACAAAGGCCACATACCAAACTAAATAAAATTGATTCTCTCTTTCTCTCTCTCTCGCTGTCCCTCTCTCTTAAAAAAACAAAAAAATAGGCACATTTCTGGAGGCAAAGGGAAGGCTTTCTGTCACTGTTGCTTCTGACATCAAAGTTTATGGTACAACTAGTATCTGAAGCAGAATGCGGTCTCTGTAAGAAACCATACCGACTACAAAATGAAATGGCATACTAAGACTCACCCACCTGGGGCATTCATCAAAGCCTGGATTCAGAGGCATAACTAGTTTTTTGTTTGTTTGTTTGTTTTTAAAGAGAGGACAGTGAGAGAGAGAGAGAGACAGAGAGAGAGAGAGAATCAATTTTTATTGAGTTTTTCACATGGCTTTCGTTGCTCTGACACTTAGTTGTGTCCGTGGGTGCTGGGGTTTGAACCCGTGTACTCGCGCATGCCAGGCAAGCGTTGCAACCACCGAGCCACCTCTCCAGCCTTGCATAACTAGTTTTAATGATAAAGAGAATTAAGCATTTTTATTACTTTTAATTTACATATAGTAAAATTCACTCTTTCTGGTATCATTCTATAAGTGCTGACAGCTGCACACAGTTCTAGAACCACCACTCAAGATGGAAAACAGTACCATTGTTCCCCAAACTCTCTCATACTGTCATTTATAATCTCCTCCATTCCAAAATCACACACTGATCCGTTTTCTGTTCCTATAATGTTGTCCTTCCTGCATGGAATTGTCAACATGGAGCCTTTCAAGTCTACCTCCAGCTTCTCTCATACAGTCTTACGCCTTCTGTGGTTGATCCGTGCTGATATATGTGCACCGGTAGTTCTTTCCTTTCCACTGCAGAGCAGTATTTCATTGGATGGATGTACCACAATTTGTTTTGCTTTTTCACTTCCTAGCTGAAAGATATTGAGTTGTTTCCCTTTTCTGGTAATTACTGAAAAAACAACTATAACATTAATATACAGATTTGGGAGTAAAAATAAAGTTTCCATTTCCTGTAAGCAAATGCCTACAAGTAACACTTTTGATTTCTGTGTTAGTGTGTGTTTAACACTATGAGAACTCATCAAACTGTCTTCTAATGCAACTGCATCATTATTCATTGCCACCAGCAATGTACCAGAATCCCCACTGCTCTGCAACCTTAACATCTTGGTACCATGTTTGGTTCCTTCAGACTAACAGATATGTGATATCTCACTATGAATTATAAATCTGAGCTCTGTCAGAATCCCATATATTTCTCCCTTCAAATCAGTAAAATATTATTATGTCACTTTTGGAGATAAAGCAACAAGCCAGACGGTTAAGTAACTCCACACAGTTGTAACATACAGAAGAAGTTCTGGTTCTAGAAGAAATATTCCTTCTACAAATTTGGACGTATATGTGGATAAACAATAATGATGAATCAATAATAATAATCACATTTCTGTTTGGTACTATGAAATACTTCTAATACTGTATACCTTTTATTAGATTTTAAAAACAAATTATTGATAATTCATGCAGTTTGTACACACACACACTACACGCAAAAGTATATTTATGAAGAAGGTAGTATGTGAGCATATTGATAGTTTAAATTTTGTCACAAAGGGAGGATTGCCTAATGTTTTATAAAACAAAATCCCAAAAGAGTATCAGCCATATTCTATTTACATAAATTATCTGATTACCAATATCAGCTGTTCCAAGAAAGATCTCCAATTTTCAACTATACATTTACTCTATTTCTATTATAAGAAAACCAAATACATGGTTTAGAATTTTTGCCATGTCTGAGTCTTACCAGTTCATTATAACATTCACCTGTTTTCTACTGCTGGGGATCATTTTATGCATTCCTTATCTATTCCCATAGATGGAACAGGAAATTAAATGTCTTTCCATGAAAAATAGCTATTTCATTCATCCAACAAATATTTATTGCATTCCTAGCAAGTTGTGGGGAAGGACAGGGGCTACTGCTTTAGACAGGAGCCTCAGGAAGAGTCACTAATGAAGTGACATATGAGCGAAGACCTGAGAGCAGTGAGGGAGTATGCTTTATGAAAATCCAGAGGAAGAGTTTTCCAGGAAGAGGGATCAGCCCGTGCAAAGGCCCTGGGAGAAGCATGTGTTTTGCAACATTGAAGAGACAAGTACAGCTACAACACAGCAGAGAGATCAAGGAGGCATTAGAAGGAGATGATATCATAAAGGCAAAAGGACACTCGATCATGCAAAGGCATTGATTGGATCTGACTTCCAGTTAGATAAATGGGAAGCAGTGTTTTCAACAGTACAGTCACAAGGTCAAACCTAAATACGAAAGGAGTACTTGCTGTTTGAGAACTGACTGTATCATGATAAGAACAAAACAGAGAAACCAATTGAGAGGCTACTACAGGAGTCCAGATTCGTGATGACACTGGCTTGGTCGATGCTGGTCACAGTTCACATTGTGAAAAGCTGTCAGAGGAGTCTATACACATCTTGAACATACAGACAACAGGACTGGTTCCTGGAGTGCACTCAGAGAGTAAAAAATGACTTCAAAATTGAAAACTAGCATGAGAAAGGTTAAAGAAATGATGGTCCTTGGCCAGAAAAATAATGAACTGCTTAATTTAACAAGTACCTTTAAGAAACTGAAACACAATGATTGTATTGACTACTGGGTATCCAATTTTTGAGAGTGAAGATTGAAGATAGAAAACAGAGACTGCCATTTTCAATAACTAACTCTTGGGACATGTGCTGTCATCACCGGGGAAAGACACTGAGAAATCTGAAGAAAGATCAAAATTAGTACCATTTTCTCTCTCTTGCCCTCAATGACTTCGTTGTAATATATTCCCTATCAACTACTGTGGACTGATTTTGACAGAAATCATCAAGAGGAAAGGATTAACAATACATAAACAGGCTGATTTGAATGTAAATAGATGAAGATTAATGCAGTAAAGAGCATGAACCAACAGGCAGGAAGAGATAAGATGCAAAATAAGTAAATTATAATTTCAAAAGTTTCATATTGTCTGAAGTAATAAAAATCTGGAAGATCCAGAGTTTAGAACACAAAGTTTTGTTCATTTTTTCCCAGAAAGTTAAAGATGCTGTGAAGATCAAACCCATTTGTTATGCAGACAACCTAATGTTTTAATCAGCAAATGACAATTTTAAAGAAATCCAGGATAATTTTGAAGGATTAGAGAGATTGGAATTGTAGATGGCACTGAGACTACCTTCCTCAAGATTTCTGTGTCCCCATCACCTGAGATTTAAGGGTTAGAAATATAATCAGTGCTCTGCTAACATA
This sequence comes from Aplodontia rufa, assembly GCA_004027875.1. NCBI lineage: Eukaryota > Metazoa > Chordata > Mammalia > Rodentia > Aplodontiidae > Aplodontia > Aplodontia rufa. The sequence continues at coordinate 17,193 of PVKS010026304.1, read as the reverse complement.
GTACTCAGGACTCCATCACAGAAGAGGATCAACTGAAAAAGAACAATTTGGAATCAAGTACGCAATGTATTGTCTTGTGATCTATTCTCAAAGCGTCTTTACACAGTGTTTCTACACCTTACAGTAAGTTAAATGAATGAATGATGAAACTTTCCACTACTGTTGGGGTAGGCTAGAGTAGGAAGGTAAACACATCTCCATTTTTACATCCTTCTTTTCCAAGGGAGACCCAACATACGTTTCCTAATTATGATTCTAGGGGCTCGTCAAGGTAACTGCTGTGTTATAATCCTGAAACCTGTAGCATTAAACAAAACCAACAAATAGAAAACAGAGAATTAAGTATTACAATATTAAACAACACTTTTTATTAATTGAGTTCCACTGGTCCTATATCTTCCTGCCCCCTACATCATGTAAGAATACAGACCAACCATACCTAAGTAACTCTGAAATCCTAAAGTTCTCCCATACAGTCACAGGTCCCATGATGCCCCCTGCAAATCAGAGATTTCACCAAAGGCTAAATGAGGTTCAAACTAGCCCTCTACTACTTTCAAAGATAACCTTCAAGAAAGAGAAATGAAATGTTAAATCAAAAATTGGGAACACAGGGATGTACCACGGAGGAAGTGTTTATAGCCTGTTATTTCAATTTATTGACATGCTGGTGCAAAGCTAATCATTCTCTTCTCTAGAACTGGGATAATGGAAAGACAAATGAGTGATGAAAATATCCCATTAATATGACTACTCAGTCACACAGTATTCATTCCAAGTTGAAAACCATAACTCTATTTAATAGCCCGCATTTATTTGCATCTTACAAGTGATCATTCAGGAGACCAAAGCAGCTGGCTAAGTCATCTTGACCTTATTTAATTTACCATCTGCCTTTCACATTAGTTCTGCTGCAGAAATAGAACTTAAGTTCCCTTTCAATAACTCCCCGACATCTTAGAACCAGAAAGAATAAATTTACTTCACTGATTCTGTGTACTGCACAAAGGAAGGGAGCCAATAATTGTGAGAACCATTTTATTATTGCAAACCTTCCTCTTCTTTTTCTTTTCTTTTCACAGCAAGATAAATGTTGACCAAAGGTGCATTCCACAATTTTTCTTTTGTTTCGATGTTCTTTTATTATGTTTGTTTCAAAAGAGGGTAATGTGTTTTAGAGACGGACACTCCTTAGATAAAACATTGCTTTTCAGATAATAGTCCACAGGTGCTGATTTAGAACAAAGGGAAGAGAAAACTGAGTATAAATGATGTTAAAGCTTTATCTTAGATCATAACTCTGAGACTATACCTGCACAGACCTCCTGTGTTTGCCACAGAAATTCCGTTGTTAATTTGCTCATGCAGGGTCCTTCTGCTGAGACAGGACAGCTGATATCAGATCAAGAAGATCCCCTAACCCAGTGCAAGCTTTTGTATTATTTCACCTTGGTAATAAGGGAGTTTGATGATTTAAATCTCTCCAGGAAATTCATTCAGGGATCCCAGGTGGTGTAGACCAGTGTTGTCAAATAGAAATAAAAGGTGAACCACATATATAATTTTAAATTTCTGGTTACCACATTAGAAAAAGTAAAAACAGGTAAAATCAATTCTTAATATATTTTCAGTAACATATTCTATCCAGACAGGATTTCAACAAATATTCCATTTAAAAAATGTAAATGAGATACTATTTTATTTTCAGACAACTCTTTGAAATCCGGTATGTACTGTATACTCTCAACTTGGACCAGTTCCAGTGCCATATGACCTCCTGCAGCAAGTGGCTCCAATACTAGACAGTACAAATTCTACTGCAGGTTCTAGACAGGCTCTGAATTGATTAACAGATAGTCACTGAGTTGTGGGTTGGCAAGAGTAACATCTGTTATGAGATGATTGTAAGATAGAATTGCAAGCACCCACATAGACCCCTGGCCTGGAATCACCTAGGAATTCTATGAGTTTTTAGAATAACCAAAACTTAACTCTCTGATTATTTTAGCCTTCGGTATATCACCCATCACCTCAATGTGCCAAGGGTTCTATAAATAAATTCTTATTTTGTCACATTTGTGAACCTATTAATTTACTTTTTTTAATTACTTGAGCATTTTGCTTTCTTAACATCTCATATTCCCTACAATGCCTGTGCTTTTTTGCTATCCCCAGCTGATGAAATTCAAGTTTAATTTCAATTCAGAATTCAAGCTCTCATCTTGAAATGAACTATATCACAAGATATCTTTTTAAAATAATGCATTCACTTACTGAGAACCTATGTATTGAAGATTCTACTAGACACCTCTGGACCATCATGACCAACCCACCAAAGGTAAGCATTTTGCCCTCATCACAGTGAACTAAGCTGGGCTAGAAAATGTCAATAATGTGCTCAAGGTCACCCGGGTGGTTCTGGCTAGCCCTAAGCACCATAACCTTCACAAACCTTCTTTGCCTTCATTGAATACAACAGCCAATGTCCTTTTATTCCAATTGTCCACTTAAATGCCAGCATTTTTGTCAGCCTGAATTCCAAATGACAATCCCTCCTTTCTTCCTCTGGGAACAGAAACCAACAACCATCTGCCACTATTAAGCTTGCAAGGAGCAGAGGAAAAACTTTTTCTCCATTCCAAAGTCCAAGATAAAGAAATTCACTGAGAACCGCCCACATTACACAATCCTCCCACCCAGGTGTCATTTACATAGCCAACAGTCATTTTAACTGCAAATTAGAGGTTACCCTGATAATACTGACCCTCCTGTTCCATTCTTGGGGCACTCCAGTCCCCAAAGTCATTAGTGCAAATTTGGTTTCGATTGCTTTTTGACTCTGCCTACACACAGATTTCTCTGTAGGGACCTCTGCTATTCCAGGCTTCCACTTTCCTCACAAAGTCTGTTGCTAAGGAGAAGGGAACTCTGCCTGCCTCTGTACTTACTACCTGAAATTCTTCCATAATCTCTACCAGTCTCTTTCTGAACATCAAGACCCCCTTACAACTGAAACTATAACCTCTGTTTTTTGCACCCTTGAACAAGGCTCATGAGCTTGCATTTGAAACTATGAACAATGTCCTCTACTATTACTGGGCTTTCAGTTTTTCAGGAGCCTCCAAGCTTTGATGAGACCTTCTTTGAATAACTATGGTTTTGAGTAGAGAATCAACAGTTTAGATATCCTCAAACCAGACTAGAAATGCCAATAAATTCTTCTTTTCCCACAATTCTCCATTTCTTCTGGTTCTGAGAAAAATAGCCTCTCGGCAGTCATCTCAGTATCAAAATGGTTATCTGCATCAGAAAAGTTTTCAGAACTAACATTACCTACAAAATGTCCTTGACTTTCAAAGCAGTCAATCCCTACCCCAAGATAGTTTTGTACCTACCATCATGCAAGATGGTTCCTGAAGTAAGACTATATTAGTATTCTCCAGAGGAACAGAACAAGAGGATATATAGAGCTGTAGATAGGCAGAGATTTATTATACAAATTGACTCACATGGTTATGGAGATTGAGAAGCCCTACAATCTGCTGGATGCAAACTAGAACCAGGAAAGTCGGTGGTGTGATTCCATCTGAGTCAAAGGCCTGAGAACCAGGGGAAGAGGAAAGTATAAATCCCAGCATGAATCAGAAAGCACAAAAGCCAAGAGTACCAATATCAAAGGGCAAAAGAAGATGGAGTCTCAGCTCAAGTAGAGCAAGAATTCATCCATCCTTCCTCCACTCATTGTCTTTCAGGCCCTCAAAGGATTGCTGATCATGCTCAATGTCATTGATAAAGACAATGCAGGTGGGACCCAGTTGTTTCAGGCGGCTTTTCACTGCTGTGACCACAATCCGTAACAAGAACAACTTAGAGGAGAAAAATTTTATGTGAGCTCATTGTTTCAGAGGTTCAATTCATGTCTGCTGACCCCATTGCTCCAGGTCTGAGATGAGGGAGAATATCATGCTAGAAGGGCATGGCAGAGGAAAGCTTCTCAGCTCATGGCAGCCAGGAAGCAGAGAGAATGAGAGGAATCAGGGACAAGATAAAGTCAAATGCCATGTCCCCACTGACCTTCTTCTTCCAGCCATATCCCACCTGCCTACAGTCACCAACCAATAGTCTATTCAAGTTGTTAATCCATTAAATGGATTAACCCACTGATGAAGTTATAACTCTCATAAACCTATCCTTTCATCTCTGAACATTCCTGCATTACCTAACACATGAGCTTTTGGGGGGACACCTCATATCCAAATTATAATACCTGTCTATCAATCCCAATGTTAATCTCCTCCAGAATTGCCCTCACAGACACACCTAGAAATAATGTTTTACCAGCAACTTGGCTAAGGAATGCCCAGTCAAGTTGCTTTATAACATTAACCATCCAAGACACCTTGTTTCTGAAAAGGTGCCCATGGACCAGCAAACAGCATCAGTGTCATCTCAAAATTTGATAGAAAGAAATGTAGAATATGAATTTTAACATGATCTCCAAGTGATTCACATCAATATCAACATGTAATGAGTTCCAGTGGAAGAAAAGAATCTGATAGGTGATTTTGTAAATAATGGGCAGCTGATATAAACTCAGTACGATGCTAGGAATTGTTGGGTTTGTTTTTGAGCCTAATTGTCCAGTATAAACAATACTAAAATAGTTTCCAGGGAAAAAACAACACTCTTCTTATTTTCTCCCATTGGTGCAACATAGTCTTACATGGTGAAGAGATTTGGTATTACACATTCATACATTCACGTAGAATGACGATGTAACTTGAACCCAGTCCTTACCCAGGATCCCCTCCCCAGTTTTGTACTTCCAATGCATTCTCACTGATTACAGATATTAATGTATACATAATAATTTTTAAAAATTTTCTAGTTTTAAATGTCTATATCAGTATTATTATAGATACCCCATTTCCATCCACCCGATTTCCCCCACTTCGTAAGTAGACTTTCCCCAGATCATGTGTTATTCCAACTTTGTTGAGGCTATTGTATAAACTTGGCTTTCCCTCACCCTCACCATATCCTTAGTTTTCATCCAGTTTCTACATATGAAAGAAAACATTTCACCTTTGAATCTCTCTGTTTAGCTTATTTCACTCAGCATAATTTTTCAATTTCCATCCACTTACCCACAAAAGCCATGATATCATTCTTTTCTACAGGGGAGTAGAATTCCATTGCATGTATGAATATATATATATATATATATATATATATATATATATATATATATATAAACATGGGTGTGTGTGTGTGTGTGTGTGTCACAGTTTTTTGATCTACTCATCCAGTGAAGGGCATCTGGATTGATTCCATAATTTAAATCATGCTGCTATAAACATTGATGTAGCTGTTTCCCTATAATATGCTGATTTTATATCTTCTGTGAAAAATATCCCTGAATGAAATAGCTGGGTCACATGATGATTCCATCCCTAGTTTTTTGAGGAGTCTCTACACATCTTTCCAGAGTGGCTGTACTAGTCTGCTATCCCTCCAACAGTGTACAAGAGTTCCTTTCTCTCCGGCATCTGTTGTTTGTATTCTTAATCTTTGCTATTCGGACTGGAGTAAGGTGGAATCTTAGTGTAGTTTTGATTTGCATTTCTCTGCTAGAGATGCTGAACATTTTTTCACACATATATATATTGGCCTTTTGTATTTGTTCTGATGAGAAGTTTCTGTTTAGTTCTTTAGCCCATTTATTGATTGGGTTGAATTTATTTTTGGTATTAAGTTTTTTGAGTTCTTTGTACATTCTAGATATTAACCCCATCAGAGAAGTAGTTGGCCACAATTTTCTCCCATTCTGTAGGCTCTTTCTTCATGTTCTTGACTAATTCCTTAGCTGTGCAGAGTTTTTTAGTTTAATGGCATCCCAATCATAAGTTCTTGGTTTTAACTCATGCCCTATGAGAGTCTTATTAAGGAAATTGGTGCCTAAACCTATATGGTGGAGTATTGATTGTATTTTTTTAAGAGAGAGAGAGAGAGAATCCATTTTTATTTATTTTTTTCATCTGGCCTTCATTTCTCAGACGCTTAGTTGTGTACGTGGTCCTGGGGTTTGAATCCAGGTAATGAGCATGACAGGAAAGTGCCTCACTGCTGAACCACCACTCCAGCCCCTGATCCTATTTTTTCATCTAACAGCTGTAGAGTAGCTAGTTTAATTCCTGGGCCCTTGATTCGCCTTGATTTAATTTTTGTGCAGGGTGAGAGATAAGAATCTAATTTCATTTTTCTGTATACAGCTGTCCAGTTTATTCAGCACCATTTGTTGAATAGGCTGTCTTTCCTCCAAATTATATTTTTGCCCCCTTTGTTAAATGCCAGAAGATTAAAAATTTGTGGATTTGTCTCAGTATTTTCTGTTCTATTTCATTTGTCTTCATGTCTCTTTTGATACCAACACCATGCTGTTTTTGTTACTACAGCTCTATAGTATAATTTCAGGTCAGGTATTGTGATACTTTCTGCTTTGATTTTGTTTTGTTTTGCTTAGTGTTACTTTGGCTATTCTGAGTTTCTTATTTTTCAAATAAATTTAAGAACTGATTTTTCTATAGCCATGAAGAATGTCATCGGTATCTTGATGGGAATTGCATTGAATCTGTACAGCACTTTTGGCAGAATGGCTATTTTATTTATGTTGATTCTGCCTATCCAAGAACATAGAATGTCTCTCCATCTTCTTAGGTCTTCCTCACTTTCTTTCTCCAGTGTCGTACAATTTTCATTACAGAGGTCTTTTACTTCCTTCCTTTGTTAGATTAGTTCCCATGTATTTTATTCATTTATTTATTTTGAGGTTATTTTGAATGGAATGAATTTCCTGACTTCTTTTTCAGCTCAACCATTCTTGGAATATAGGAAAGCTATTGACTTACCGGTGTTGATCTTGTGTCCTGCAACTTTGCTAAACTCATTTATAAGCTCTAGAATTCTTCTGGTGGAGTTTTTTGGGTCTTCTAGGTATAGAATCATATCATCAGAAAATAGAGATAGTTTGACTTCCTCTTTTCCTATTCTTATCCCTTTGATGTACTTCTTTTGCCTGATTGCTCTGGCTAGTTTCAGGAGTACATTGAATAAAATTGGTGAGAGTAGACAACCTTGTGTTGTTCCAAAACTCAGTGGGAATGCTTTCAGTTTTTCTCCATTTAATATAATGTTGGATGTGGGTTTGTCATAAATAGCCTTTAGAAGGTGAAGGTAAGTTTCTTTGATTCCTAACTTCTCCAGTGTTTTGAACAGAAATGATGTTACATTTTATCAAAGGCCTTTTCTGCATCAATTGAGATGATCATGTAGTTTTTGTCTCTAATTCTGTTTAAGTGACTGGTCACGTTTATTGATTTGCGTATGTTGAACCAGCCTTGCTTCCTTGGAATGAAGCCTACTTGGTCGTGGTGGGGGTTTTCTTTGTTCCTGTTTTTTGTTTGTTTGTTTGTTTGATGTGTTTTTGAATGCTGGAAAACCAACACTCTTAATGTGGCCATAAGATCCTGCGATCTCTTCATTTAGTGAAGTAAAATTTTATACTCTGTGAGCCTCTTGCTTACAGCACACAGACACTACCTACTAAAAGACTTTGGAAATGAGCACAAAAATTATGCATGAGATAACAAGCCAACAAGCAAGCAAAGAAAACAAATTTCTCATAATTAATAAGACCTACGTATTTTCCTTTTCTGATCATTCATTGCAAACTCTATTAGAATGTGCTATGAAAGATAGTTTTATTAAATAACTGCATCAGTTTGAATTGACATGAAGAAATTAGAAAACAGGTTGATTTTATAGTTTTCTGAAATTGTTTTACTGAAAAATGTACCTAAAATTTCCTGAGTTCATCCTTCAGCACATTTTTGCTGGATAATACATTTGTAACAAACATTTTAATAATAGCATCTATATATTCATTATACAAAGTGAGTCATTTTGTAGACATTTTAGGATAAAAGACACTTTTTTGTGCTCTAGCAAATAACTGAGAATCATATTTTTTTCTAATGTGAAAATTTATATTGCTTCAAGGCAGTAATCCAGTTCAAAACAGTTATTTTTCTACTTAGTTAAAAACACAAAGAAATGCCAAGTTGACAATGATCATACAGAAAAAGTATAACAGAGAACTGGGGATGTAGTTCACTCGTAAAGCACTTGACTAGCATGCATGAATACTGATGTTTGATCCCCAGCACTGCAAAAAAACGTGTAATAGATAACTTCCACTTTAAAAAAGGAAAGCAGTTTAGGCATAAGGACTTCGTTTTCACAGTTTTAATGTTCTGATTGCTAAAGGTCTATGACTATAATATAAATGTAAAGACACCATAGTACTCAAAAAGAGACTCTCAAGAACATTAACAACTAAATGATCATACATTATCTCAAAGTTACAATGCTTTCAAAGAATATAAACACTTCTAAAGATCACAAGATAGTCCCATCCTTTGTCTATTATGTACTATATATGATTTGTCCTTTATAGTTTTTATGTTGAAACAGGGTCTCACTAAGTTGCCAAGGCTGGCCCTGAACTTGTAGGCATCCTGCCTCATCCTTCCAAGCAGCTGGGATTGCAGGGGTGCACCACCCCACCCAGAAAAGCCTCCGATTCTTAAGAAAAGACACAGGTCTTTGCTCAAGTGTCTGCTCTACAGAAAGGCCTTTCCTACCAAGTTATCCAAAATAGCTGCCTAACTTTTGGCACTCTTTCAATTCAATCACATACTCACCCACAGCTTTCTAGCACAATTGCTTGTGATTCTCTGCCCAAGAACTTTTTGCAGTCCCATGTTTTCTTGCACAGAGGAGAAGACTAGAAATGCCCCTGGAGTAGCCCTCAACCAAAGACAAACTGGAATCATGGATAAAGAATCAACCTGTCATTCTATGGAACACCTCTGGGGTATGTTCTACTGTCTCCCAGAAGTCCCCAGAGAAACTGAATGCAAGTTGCACATAGTGGTAATCTCAAGGGACAGATAATCTCTAACCCTAAACTGCAGCATATCATTAAAAGTTGCTCTTAAGTACCCCTCAGGTGCAAAAAAAAAAAAAAAAAAAAAAAAAAAAAAAAAAAAAAAAAAAAAAAAAAAAAAAAAAAAAAAAAAAAAAAAAAAAGAAAGATAGAAAAAAGACCTCTGGGGCTTCCTCTAGATACCCTGAAGTCTAGAACTGGGGCCAGCTCTTATAATCAGGACCAGCTAATTTGCAGGGAACAAGGACAAAGGAAAATACAGGGGCCCTTGTTAAGAATTTTAAGATGATGGGAGCAGAGCATTAAGTCAAACACAGGGCCCTTCTGTGTCCAGGTCACACAGAACACAAGCCCATGAGGTTGACCTCACCAAAAACTCTTCAAGGATGAACTGTTAAAGACCTCCCTTGGCATTGATTCTTCTCCAATAAAAGAAACAGCAGTGTTGTGTTTTATTTTAAGTAAGCCCTCATGAGACCATTCAATGAACCACAGCAGAGAGGCCTGTGGGCAGCTCTCTGGTACCATTCAGCTCACATCTCTTTCAGATTTCCCAAAGGCCCACAGAAACAATCATGGTGCACAGCTCCCCACTACCTGGTCAATGGTTCACTCCGCTAACACCATGGCCGCAATTACCTGATTGAGTTCCACAGTTTAAATGCACATTTATATAACTGAAAGAGATAGAGAACGTGTTTTGGGATGCCACAAGGATGCAACAAGGCTCAGGATCTATTTCAAGAAAATCCATTCAGGCTAATGGTTAGGGGTCTAGTGAACGAACAGCTAAAAAGTCAGAAGGTTTAGCAGGGAAAAAACAGGAGAAAAATTAAATGGCCACTTAGCGTCATACCTAAGCTCCCAGGGTGCATATTTGAGGTAAGATAAATCAAAATGATGCCTGAACAAGGCATTGGCCACAGCAGAGATGTGACGTCTGAGAGAAGAATACGGTTTAGCAACACCTGTACCTATGAGATGCTGAATTCATTTTGGGAGAAGAAGAAGCAGTTTGCAAATGTGTATTATAGATGGCCCTAGAGAGTGACCCAAGATGTATTTCCACACATAACTGGGACAGAGCCACTTATTGGCCAGGTAACTGGTAGAGCAAAAATAGCAGCATAGATAAACTCACCTAAAATCCAACTAAACCCAAGTGTAATCTTAGTCTGATTGTCCTACTCTGTTTCTGTTTGTGCTGCTATAACAAAATACCCTAGATCGGGAAGATGAGCAGTAATAATTATTTTTCTTTTCTTTTTCTTTTTTTTTTAAGTTTTGAAGGATATGAAATTCACATCAAGGTGCCAGCAGATCTGGTGTCTGGTGAGGTCTCAGTCTCTGAACCTAATGAAGCCTTGCACTCCATGTTGTCTTGTGGCAGAAGGGCCAAAATAGGGGCTCACTCATTCCCTCCATCCTTGTTATAAAGTCACTAATCTCAGAGCCCTTATGTCTAGAAATCACCTCTAATGGGCTCATCTATTTTTATTAGCACATTGGGGTTTAAGATCTAATATGTGAATTTTGGACAGATAAAAACATTCAAACCATAGCATGGATGTTCTAGGTGATATTTTACTCCTCAGGATCTGTCCTAAGGTTAATGCTTATTTTCTATCCTACTCTAAAATGCAAAAGAAATTACTATCTCCATTTGAAATGTCAATATTTAGTAGAATTGCACTTCATGAAAAATCACACTACTGCATTAACTTCTGTATGGTGTAACGTACTATATTATTCCTTCCTGTTGGGGGTTTCCAGCACCACATAAAAGAACTTTGAAATATACCAAGGAGCAGGGGCTTAGTAGTTCGACATTTCTGGATTAGTCTTAGTTCTACTCTATAGGTTGTGTGATTTGGGGAAATTATACATGAGCTTCAGTGCCTTCTGTTGTAAAAGAAGAAAACACCACCTCTCAGGGTTATTGTGAGGTAGTCAAAGTTCTCAAACACAACATGTCAAAATAAACCTGATGTCTCCCTGCACCTCTGTTTCATCCTCCCTGCTCAGGTCCATGTCCCTGCTGCTGTTTTGTCTTCTTTTATGCCAGGTATACAGTCCGTCAGCAAACTGAAGGCTTCAGTCAAAACGTCCCATACCTGATCACTCCTCACCAATGCCAGCCCACCCTGGGTCTGTTTCTAGACACCCTCAGCTCTGACCTGGACTTTTCCAAATATTCTTCCTTGATCCTTTCTTTGTCTCCCTCCAATTTCAGTTCATTCTCATTATGATAGCTAGGGGACTTTGTCAAAATGGAAAAACCACTCCAAGTAACAAAGTCATTACTTTGATCTAAATTGGAGGTCCTCAACCTAGTGTGCTTTTGCTCTTCAGAAGATATTTGGTTGTTGTCTGCAGACACTTTTAGTTGTCACAGCTGGAGTAAGCGGGTAGAGGTGCGCCATGATCTGAATGTTTGTGTTCCCTTCAAAGTTGATGTTGAAACTTCATGCCTGATTCGAAAGTATTGAGAAGTGGGGCCTCTGCGAGGTGATTAGACTATGGGCCTAGTGCTTTGTAAAACTTCTGGACAGAATTAGCTAGACTCCTTTGCCCTTCATACCCCTGCTATGGTTTGGACATGGTTTAAGTGTGCCCCCCAAGGCTTCAGGGGTTGAAATTTAATCCCCGCTGTGTGGTAGTGAAAGGGTGGTGTTTAGCGTTGGGCCTTTGGTAGGTGATTAGGTGTGGTAGTGAAAGGGTGGTGTTTAGAGTTGGGCCTTTGGTAGGTGATTAGGTGTGGTAGTGAAAGGGTGGTGTTTAGAGTTGGGCCTTTGGTAGGTGATTAGGTGTGGTAGTGAAAGGGTGGTGTTTAGAGTTGGGCCTTTGGTAGGTGATTAGGTGTGGTAGTGAAAGGGTGGTGTTTAGAGTTGGGCCTTTGGTAGGTGATTAGGCATAGATAAGCCATCAGGGCGGAGACACATGCTTGAACACTGATGGCTTTACAAAAAGAGGGGGAGAGAGACTCCTCCTACACACACTTACATCCCTCTGTCTCTCAACATGTGATGCCCTGTTCCACCTTGGAATTCTCCCCACAAGTCATCCCCAGGCCTGAACTTTGAACCTTAAACCTGTAGCACCTTGAGCCAAAACAATCCCTTTTCTTTATAACTTACCCAGTCTATGAGATTGTGTTACAAACAGCAGAAAACAGATGAATGCAATCCCTTTTGCCCTTCCACTTTCTGACATATGAGAGCACAACTACCAGGTAGTCTTTTAAGCAGAGAATCTTCACCAGACCCGGAATCTGTTGTTTCCTTAATCTTCAACTCCCCAGTCTCCTAAACTACAAGAAATTAATTTCAGTTCTTTATAAACTGGCCAGTCTTTGGTATACTATCACAATTGCAGGAGTGGACTAAGACTGTATGCTACCAGCACAGAATGAGGAGAGCTTGGGGATGCTGCTGAACATTCTACAACACATAGGACAGTCACACCCAGTGAAGGATTACCCAGCCCAAAATATTAGTAGTGTCAAGGCAGATAAACTGAAGTGGTCTGAGCCTCCCTCTGCCTCTCTGAGCTCCACAACTCCTACTCCCTAACCCTCTCCAGGTTGTAGAATGGCATCCCTGATGCTCCTCACAATGACAAGCCACTCCCACACAGTGCCATTGTTCCTTCTGCAGATATCCACCAGGCTCATTTTTCTCCAAGTCAGGCCTCTGCCAACCACCTCATTTTAAGTTACAATTTTCTTTGCTCCTGCCCCCACAGCCTCCGTCCCCCTTCCCGTGCTTAATATTCCTCCATCACAATCACTGCCATCGGGCACATTTGTCATTTCACTTGCCTTTCATCTGCTTCTACCACTCAGAATGTAAGATCCATGAAGGTGGGGACTTTTGTCTAATTTATTTATGTTACGTAACTGGCATGTAGGAGGCACTCAATTCTAGATGCACTTGAACTGTGCATGGGAGAAAGCACTTGTGTTTGATCACGCAGGATTCCATATTTAGATTAACTACCAGGCCCATATTTATAACCTGTTTTCTATCGAAAAAGAGAGAGATGTAAGAGTTCTCAAACAGACTCCTAATTCCATTGTGAAAAACTCAGAAATTGGTAAGAAAAACCTGGATCATCCACACTTAAAACATCTCTCAAACAAAATGCACAAGTGTGAAGGGTGCATGATGTTTGCCAATGGTGACTATACTTCTCCAAATTAAAACTCACTGAGTATTGTTAGAAAAATGCCTCTATAATTATCAAAGGTGCCAAATATCTTACAAATCAGGCCCATTCTAGAAACTTTGGGCTATATGATTATTTTATTTCCATTAGTCGGTGAAATATTGAACCCATACTTTTATGGTTTGGATATGAGATGTCCCTCAAAAGCCCCTCTGTCAATGCAGGATTATTCCGGGGTAAAAAGATTAACCTATCTGTCCTTCCTAGTTTGAATGGATTAACTGGGTGGTTACTGTAGATTTGTGGATTATGGTTGGAGGAGGGTGGGTCACTGGGGGCACTGGAAGGTTCACCTTCCCTGCAGCCTCTCCCCTGCTGTGTCTGCTTCCTGGCCACCAGGAGGAAAGCAGAGCAGTGCTTCTCCACCAGGCCCTTTCATCATGATGTTCTGCCTCACCTCAGGCCCAGAGCCATGGAACTGACCAACCATGGCCTGATCCTCTGAAATCATGGTCCAAAATAAACTCTTCCTGCTCTTAAGTAGTTCATGTCAGGTTTTGGACAGAGCCAACAAATAGCTGACGAACACACATACGCAGCAACATCTTGCACGCTGAGTAATAGATAAACAATAAAAAAGATGCAAGTCTTGCCCTTGGAGGGTTAGGGTGACTGTGCTGTTAAACCTGATCCAAAGCACATGGTGAAAATAGAAGGCAGATGGCTTTCCGTGCTTGAAAGAAGAATGCGGAAAGGAAACCTGAAGTCCTCAGCAAGAGAGTGAGGAAGTTTTAAAGAAGGAGGTAGCCATGGTGCTTCTTAAAGAGGGAACAGGAGAGATAGATAGAGAGAGAGAGAGAGAGAGCGTTGAGTTTTGGAAGCAGCAAGTCTTCTGAGTTGGCTGGAACAAAGGTCAACATAGGGAAAGGGCAAAAAGTGAGTAAAAGGGACATGGGTGGCCATAGCACCAGATCTGGGTGCCCATGGTAACTGGCTCAGATCTGATTTGAAAGAACAGTTAGAGGCTAAAACTCAAAGCTCACTGGCAGCAGTGATGGCTTTATTTCTCTGGATTTTCCTGTAACTTTCCAGGAAGCAGTGCAGCTGGAAGGAAGAGAACTGGTTTAGATAAGCAAGCTGGGAAGAGAAGCATAAGATAACTACAAAAGTCCAACAAGAGGTGGAAGGAACTTGGCCAAGAGAGGAGAGGGCCCGGTGCACAAAGGGGGCCTGCACCACACCAGGGGAAGTAGGAAGAGAGGCAGCACCTCACCTGGCACAGGGCAAACCACCTGAGTTTTCCCACACCCATATGGCACTGAAATGATCAGACAAGGAGATCAGAAAAGTGAGTTCAGTGGCTGCCATGACCTCAGGGCCTATTCAAGCCAGTCCATAAAAGTACAATGGTTGATATTTTTATTTGGTTTATCAGTTGGCTTCAGAGAAGTGGAAGCAGAGGTACACAATTATTTTTCCACAGATGTTAGGGTGGCCCTTTCCTGAAAAGAGCCTCACCCCAATTACAAACCTGTGAAAATCAGATGGAAATTTCTGGAATAGGTTGGCAGGGGCTAATCTGCCATTAACAGAAAACAATCAGAATGGGTTATGACAAATCCTATTTTTTAGAAAAATGCTCTTTTGACTCTTATGACTGGAAGTGTAAAATGTGAAGCCTGAAACCAACAATATATTAAGAAATAGCTTTAAGATTTGTTCAAAATCAGATTGTGGTCAAGAGAAAATAAAGGTCCTTCTGTCACCCTTGAATGAGCATATGTTCTTTCAATTATTTTATTTTATTTTATTTATTGAGATCTTACTAGTATCAGGTATATGCTAGGAGTTTGGGACGCAACAGTCAACAAAATAAAACTGCCTCTACCATCAAGCTTACATTCTAGAAAGTGGGGAAAGAGAAGAGAAGCTAAACACAATAAATGATTACATTATATAGTAAATTGAATGGAAGTGAATGCTATGTAAATTAAAAAAAATAGAGAATAGGATCCAGGAGTTATAAGAAAGGGAGGTTTAAAACTAAGCACAGACTGGAGGAGGTGAAGGATTAGCCATGCTCATAAGGACAGGAAGAACAAACATTCTGGGAAAGGAAACAAGCAAGGTAGAGACCCTGAGATGACAATTTGCCTGTCTGTTCTCCAAGGAAGCCAGTATGACAGGAAGGAAGCAGATCGAACCCCAGATGAGGATAGGGAGGCAAAGAGGAGTGGACACCTGCAGGCCTAGGAGGCTAGAGGGAAGGCTCTGGCTTTTACTGGGAGTGAAATGAGGATTCTGGGAAGCAAGGCACAGTGTTGGATTTATGCTTAGCAGGTTACTCTAGGTGCTGAGTTGAGAATAAAATATAGGAGTGGTGAAGGCAGCCTGGAAGAAATGAAACCATAATTCAGGTGGTGGAGAATGTGGCTGAGCCCAGTATGGCAGCAACAGAAGATGGGTAAATTCTGAAGTTAAAGTAGATAGGATTTGCCAATATAACATGTATGGGTAAAAGAAAAAGACAGGAATTAAGGATGATTCTAAGAACAAGACTGCATAATACACCTTTGCTATATTTCAGTATAAATACAAAAACAATTTTTAGAAATGTTATCACTCAGACCTAGGTTTCCATTCAACAGCTATTTAATAGGGGATGATTCTATCCCAGGGAGTTTGTTGGCAATGAAATCAAGTCTTCATGGCTGGCAAGTTTCACCCATGTGATTCTGTCCATCAGAAAAAGAGTGCTTTAAAGAAGGGCAAACATTACATAAATTAACAGGTACAACTAGCAAGGTACTGTTTTCACCAAAAAAGAAAAAAAAAAAACAAGGCTTAGACTTGCATGTTACATATCTATAACACACAATACATAAAATCACCTGACAGCCCATGAATCAGTGGATAGTGCAATATTCTATTTCTTTAAAAGTCAATGAGTTACATAAAAGCAGTCTTCTAATCACACACACACACACACACACACACACACACAAATTAAGGTGTTTTGTCTCTGAGGCAGGATGCTGAATCACATCTCTCAAATGGTTTCTTTTGATAAAGATTTAAATTTCAAAACACAACATGAAACCCATGGTCACAACAATGTCATTGATCTGATTCATTTTTAGAACTAAAGAAATTGTAGATGGCTTCTCAAATATAGCACCTTCAATGACATCCAGATGTGGCATTCACAGTGATGAGATTGTTTTCCCTAGAGTTATGAAGAAAATGCTTTCTAAGATGAAGATAACATGTATGCAAAACCCACCTTCAACTCAATCTGAGCCAAATAAAGCAATTCCTGTGGTTCAACCCAAGATTTACCCATTACATGTCAGAACATCCAATCTGAAGTGCTATTCAAAGGCAACAAGAACACCAAAATCTAATAAAACCACAAAAGAACACGAAGGCTATTAATCACGTGTCCATCTCTTTCCAACACCACAATAACAGCACAACCATCTGACTAAGGATTGCATTCACAATCATGGCACGACTGGGGGCTTAAGAGTCGATCCCAGAACAGAATGCCTTCTGCCTTCAACCTCATTGCTTCTTTGAAACTTCCCGCATTCCGCTACATTCCAGGGGCTTTAGATTTTTTTAAATTAACTTTAACTCTTCTAAAGGAAACTCAAAAATGGAAAATCTGAACCTGCAAAAATATTAAGAAGGTAGATTCTTCAGTTGACAAATATATTTACTACAGACTGTTAAATAGCTTCATAGATAAATCCATTAGTCTCTTTAGCAAGACTAAGGATATATTTATAAAAATGACAGTGAGTCAAAAAATGTTAATATTCAATCGTTTTAATTAAGAAATGTAGGGGCTGGAGCGGTGGCTCAGCGGTTTCGGCACTTGCCTGGCAAGCACGAGGACCCGGGTTCAAACCCCAGCACCACGTACACAACTGAGTGTTGGAGCAACTAAGGCCATGTGAAAAACTAAATAAAGTTATTTCTCTCTTTCTCTGCCTCTCTCACTGTCCCTCTCTCTT
>PVKS010026303.1:0-28820 GCA_004027875.1 Aplodontia rufa | reverse complement strand
TGGTCGAACACATCTCCCTAACATACACATCTCAGGCAGCCAGCAACTTCAGAGACTGCAACTCTGAGTCAGGACCCCCTCCTCCTATAGCCCAGCATCGAAACCGAGATCCTTCTCTTTCCTCCCTGAGTCACATCAGAAGAGCCAACTCCTGTGGGAGCCCCCCACCCTAAGACTTGTGGACCCAACCGAAGGAGCCTAACCTTAGTCAGTGTCAGACAAGGGTTTCCCTAGGTGGTGCGGGATATGGCCTGGTGTGGAAGAGCAATAGTAATGACAATTGTCACAGGGTCATCAAGTACTGTGTCAGCCTCTGTCCAAACCCTGCCATCTGCATGATCTCCATGAACTGGCTGAGGAACTGGGGCTCCAAGAGATCAAAGTACTTCCATGTGTTCTCCCCTGGGTGGGGTAACCCTTCCTGCTGCTGCTCACCCACCCTGGAGCAGTCAAGCAGAGGGGTTCAGCCAGGGACACCCAATCACCTGTGAGACCCAAGCTCTGTGTATCAAATTTCAGCCCTGCCCTGCAGAGACAGGGATTCTGGGGTTGCAGGGGATACTAGTTGGGACAGTAGGGTTGGTGAGAGAGAAAGCTGCCTCCTGTCCCTGTCCACACAGCAAGACAGCAGAGTTGGCTGCCCCGGCTCGGGCCACCCGCAGGGTGTGCTGCTGCTCCTCTGGTACACCTGCTCACCTTTCACCACTGGGGGCTGGGAGAGGTGCCAGCAACAGGCCCAGCCCCACCCCCAGGCTGTCTCCTGCCCACAGGCCAGATCTAGGGATCCATGTGTTCAGAAGAACACTCCTGAGGCTTCCAGAATGAGCCTGGAGGGTGCTGGCAAACTGGGCCCCGGGCTCAGTGAGCCCTGTCACTCCTGGCCTCAGCTCCCCTCTCCACACTGGCACAGCAGCCTCCCTGGCTGCCCAGTTGGTGGGCAGTGAGGACAAGTTTCAGGAAGGCCAAAAAGCACACTGTAAGCAGGGGCTGCACCCATCCAGCCCCTGCAGTCCCTTCTTCCCTTGCCTCTGCACACCCCTGGCATCCACCATCCTGTGCCCATAGCTGGATGGCGTGCACTCTCCTCCAGACTTGGGATGCCCGGCAACCATACCACTCAATGGGTGCACAGTTCCCTGCCCCTTGACTTCTGCTCGCTTGTGTGCCAAGTCTGACTCCCAAGGACAGACAAGCCTGGGAGCACAGGATATGGATCATAGTCCCCTCAACACAGGGCTTGATGTAGATCTATTTCTTCCTGCTGTCTCTCCCTTCGAGAAAGCAGCAAGACAGAACAGGAAAGGAGTGGAGAGTGATCCTGGATGCTTGCGGAACAATAGAAAGAATCTGGGCTGGGGGTCACATGAACCTGGGTACCCCTCCTGACTCTCCCTAACCACAGCTTGTCCCGTGTCCTCTCCTTTTTAGAATTTTTATTTATTTATTTTGCTGTACTGGGGATCGAACCCAGAGCTTAAGGCTGAACTTGTACTCCCGACCCTTTTCCCTTTTCATTTTGAAATAGGGTCACACTAAGTCACCCAAGCTGGCCTCTAACTTCCAATCCTCCTGCATCACCCTCCCCAGTCACTGGGATTATAGGCATGTGCCTGCTTAAGCATTTGAAAATAGAAGTTATGTAGGTTCTGGCCCAGAATGTGCCTCTAATAATTGATTAATATTTGCACCAACAAGGCCGAGTTGAATGGCGTCCTTGTCTCTGTGGCCATCAGCTGGAATGACAGTGGCCTTATCGTGTGAATTTGCTTCAGTGAGCTCAGGGATGTGGGCCCAGGGCTGATGGGCATCCTGGGAAGCAGTTTCATGGGAGAGGAAAGAACCCATGGCTTAGCACTTTGGAAGCCACCCAGAGCCAGGAGGAATTGGAAGCTGAGAAATGGAGGCCCTTCCTGAACGCCAAAGCCAGGCCAGATAGAAGAAAGAGGGTCATCTGAAGGAAACCCCATTTTGAAAGTCCATGTGGAAAATCTAGCAAAATCTTGTCCAAATACCAGTTCGTGCCCCACCCTGCAAAAAGCAAGGACTGTGTATCCAGAGCTGAGACCCCAGGATAAAGATCTGGAATGACATTCTTTCTTCAGGTCTGCTGGAGCAAAAAATATGTCCAACATTTCCCCTCAAGGGGACAAACTAAAAGCAAAGAAGAGTAGGTCCAAGATATCTGTCCCAGAAAAGATAAGAGGAAGTGTTAAGATGGAACTGGCCACAGGGAATATCACTCCCAGTTTTGAAAGACCACATGAGCACAGCAATCTCAGCTATCGATGTTAAGTAATTTGCCCCAAACCACAGAACTACAAATGGTCAGAATAGGATTCCAGCTCCCACAAGGGTCAGGGTTTTCCTCTCCAGACCCTCCAGGTGCTTCTACTAGGGGCAGATGACCCCAGCCTCAGTTCCTCCTCACTGGGAGGCTGGATTTCTGGAGATAGGAAGGCCAAAGTTTGGATCAGGAGATGAAAAGGGCCTGTTAGAATATCCTAGTGGGGTTGGCTCCTGTGACAACAGGAGGGATACACCCCTGATAATAGCTAATGAATGGATACCTGGAATTCTCTAGGCCCGGCCCCAGGGACCTGCTCTTTGGTCTCATCCCTTTTGACATTTTTATCAGTGACTTGAATGGAGGCTGGAGGGTCTCCCTCCCCAAGTTTGCAGGTGGCCTGCAGCTGAGAGGAGTAGGCTCAGCAGCTGTGATGAGGATCCCATATCAACCTGGCAATGCCTGGAAGAATGGGCACAACCAATACGAGAGATCATTATAGGCATGAATTGCAAGTCCGTCTCTCGGGTGAAAAGGAAAATCCAAGTCAAAAGGTACATGAGTATGGATCCT
Organism: Aplodontia rufa; assembly: GCA_004027875.1. Classification (NCBI taxonomy): domain Eukaryota; kingdom Metazoa; phylum Chordata; class Mammalia; order Rodentia; family Aplodontiidae; genus Aplodontia; species Aplodontia rufa. Next base: position 25,963 of record PVKS010026303.1, on the reverse strand, counting down.
ACAGAAACCCCGGCTTATGTGTGAAAGGAGTCCTAGCAGCATTGCCTTGAATCCTGGAGGCAACTTAGATGTCCACCAGTAGGGGATCAGTTAAATACTTCAAGTAGATCCACACAAAAAGACTATCCCTATGGAAGACTATGTGGCTGATACAGAGAACGAGGCAAGGAGTTATAAACCGATAGGGAAAATTCTCCACCTTTTCTGATTAAGTTAAAAAGCAAGGTGCATGTCAGTGTAGGCTGACAGTGTTGATTCCGCTTCTCTTTGTTCAATTAGGAATTTGTGTTTGTGTACGGATTTCTCTCCAGAAGGATACATAAGAAACCAAGTGGCTCATTGGAGGCTTACTTTACACCGTACGTCTTGCTCCATATGCACTTTCGTGTGTATATAAGTGAATCAGTAGTGAAAAAGACCTAAAAGTTTGAATGAGAGTTGTTGGAGTTTATTTAAAAAGGCTTTAATATGAGGTTATGTTAACAGGAGCATCGAGCCCTGACTGAAGAGGATGTATGTCCTGCCCTACCCGGAGCTGGTGAGGTTCTAACACTCAGAGTGTGGGGTTTCCCCGTGGGAACCCTGTTTGAGAAACACCAGTCACTAGGTGACTAGGGGAATGGCTTGGCTAGAATGAAGGGGGATGGGAGAAGGAACCTTGACAAATTTACAAATATGAGCAGAAAGGAGGTTCACCAAATTTAGGCAAGACAAGACGCCTATGCCTGGTGAGATGGGTGAGAAATAAGCCAGGCCTCTCTGGTTTTTGAAGGGCTGGAATTTAGAACTAGGAGGAACCTGGTTATTTTATTTGCTCTGAAGGATGTGACTTGAATCAATGGTTTGGAAAGTATAGGGAGGTGAATTTTGTCCTCAGCTTGAAGACATTTCTATTTAGAATGACCCTCTAGTGAGAAAGGAGCTCCCTGGCACCAGATGTGTTCAAGTAGCCACTGGCAGTCTGCTGTTTAGAGTGTTGGTGAGAGTATTAACAGAATCACGGGGACTCGTAGTTTTTGGGTTTACTCCAGGACTCTCAAAGCTGAATCTCTGTTGTCGAAGTCTGTACATCTGCTTTACTTATTTTTTAACCTCAGTTACAGATAATTGAATTGATTATACTCCTAGGGTCACAGTATACCATCACCATTGACCTACCTGAACCCCTAAATGTTCCTTTTCTCCTTCACCTGATCGCCACTCTTATTGCTTACCTCACCCCTAGAGCCAGATCCAAACCCTCATTCTATATGCTTGATATGTCTTGAATTAGGCAATGTATTTTCTACCTGTTTTAGGCTTTGCATAAGTGACGTTATGCTGTAACTCTCCTGAGTCTTTTTTCATTCAATGTTGCTGGGCAGGGATCTAATGAAAATCAAGGGGAGAGATCACTACAGCAAAGGGACCAGGGGGTGGAAGGAGGGAGGAAGGGGATAGTGTTGGGGAGTGATATTGGTCAAATATAGGTGTTATACTATATGCATATATGAATATATAACAACAAATTCCATCATTGTGTACAACTATAATACATCAGCAAAAAAATGTGGAAAGAAAGAATTATTGCTATTAAGATCTATATTTTTACATATGGCTTGCTTATAACCACCTCTGGGAAGGGATCTACTCCACCTTACTTATCCACTCCCCCAGGAACAGACATTTGGGTTCCCTCAACTCCCCACAGCCCCAAATTTTGCTGCCGTGAGCACCCTGTAGAAGTCCTCTTTCATTTCTCCCTGGTCATTTTTCTAGATTGTAGACTCAGTTTTGTGAGATTCTGGGGTGTAGGGCATAGCTGTCCTGAGTTAAATACGGCCAGATTGCTCTCAGAACGGCTGTGCTGGCTTATCCTCTTGCCTATGGACCCAAGGGTCCTGACTCTCTGCACTGAGCATGCTCTGTCTTTCTGGTTTGTGTCATTCAGTTGGGTGTGGAGGAATGAAGTTATTTGAAACGTGTGTCTCTGGTGACTAGTGAATTTGCGTATCTCTTCATATTCTTCTCACTATATGCCTATTCATATATTCACCCTTTTTTCTCCCTATTGGGCTTCCTTTCGTATTGATTAGAAGAAATTTTTTTGACTTTTTTTTTTTTAAGGAAGAGGGGGGATTGGGGATTTAGCTCAGTGGCAGAGCGCTTGCCTAGCACATGCAAGGCCCTCAGCCCTGAAAAAAAAGAAAGAAAGAAAAAAAGAGGGACAGTGAGAGAGAGAGAAAGAGAAAAAGAGAAGCAATTTTGATTTATTTTTTCATGTGAGTTTCGTTCCTCCGACACTTTGTTGTATACATGGTGCTGGGGTTTGAACCCGTGTACTTGAGCATGCCAGGCAAGCTCTATAACCGCCGAGCTACCACTCCAGCACCCCTTTGACTTTTTTTTTTTAAATAAAAAGAGAGGAACAGTGAAAGAGAGGGGGAGAGAGAGAGAGAGAGAGAGAGAGAATCAATTTTACTTAGTTTTTCATGTGGCTTTCGTTGCTCTGGGACTTTGTTGTGTATGTGGTACTGGGGTTCAGATCCACATCCTTGTGCATGCCAGGCAAGCGCCGTAACAGCTGAGCCACTGCTCCAGCCCTTTTTTTTTTTTTTTTTTTTACTTTTAAAGATATTACTCCCTGCAAGGTTTTTAAATTTTAACTCTCTTCTCCCAGTCTGAGAATCTTCCTTCTTATCAGGTGTGCTAAGGATCATTCACATTTTGGAAACCCAGGGGCAGATATATTATGCCTGAGATAATTTCCAATTCCTTTACTTCATGTTTATTAAGGTTCTTCAGGAGACTTCAGAGACTTCAGGAGGGTTAAGTGTGGGTGAGTTGTCATTGTGAATATAATGTGGAGCTGGGGCGTCCCCTGCATATTTTGACCATCTTTAGTAGAGCTTGAGATATTATGAAGACATTTAAATGACCCAGCATGACCAGACTTGTAAGATCCACCTGTGAGTGTCTGGAGTGTCTGAAGAAGACTTTCTTTGGAAAAATCTAGAACTTCTTAGGTCCAGATGACATCATCAATCAACAGAAATTTTCTTAAACAAGCTTCTTCTTCTTCTTTTAAAGAGAGAGGGATAGTGAAAGAGAGAGAAAGAATAAAATTTTTTAATTTAGTTTTTCACATGGCTTTCGTGGCTCTAACACTTTCTTGTGTACGTGGTGCTGGGGTTTGAACCAGCAGCCTTACGCATGCCAGGCAAGCACCAGAACCACTGAGCCACTGCTCTAGCCCCATAAACAAGCTTCCTTTTTAAAAATTTATTATTTATTAGATGATATATAGTTACAATTGAGGGGGAAATATTATCAAATATTCCAGAACAAATGAATATATACTTAGTTATCTAGGGCTAATGCCATGTCATGGATGCCCAGCTTGGGTTCCCCATGTTGCTGTTTCCCCCAGAAGAACCCCTGAGTTAAATGGATATCTCGTGGAGGTCAGAGATCTCCTTCTGAGATGATTCCCCTATATTCAGTTCCTCCAGTCTCCTAGGTGATTTTCCTAAGCCCTCCCTCCACCCTGTCCCCCAGCCTACACCTCCAAGTATCCTAGGGAGTCGTCTCCCTGTTGTAAAAAGAATCATACAATTTGAAGTTATTAGCTTAGCTGTCTAACATACTGCTTCCCCATGTATTCTAGCTTCCACAGATGAGAGAAAGCATTCGTCCCTTGAGTCTCTGAGATTGGGATACTTCACTTTGCAAATTCTTTCCATCTCCATCCATTTCCTCTCAAAAGCCATAATATCGTCTTCTCTAATAGCTGAGTAATATTTCATTGTATATATATACTAAAGTTTTTGTATCCACTCGTCGAGTGAGGGGCATCTAGGTTGGTTCCACAGTCTAGCTATAGTAAATTTAGTTGCTATAAACATTGATGAAGCCACATCACTATAATATGCTGATTCTAACTCTTTTGGAAAAATACCCAGGAGTGGGATAGCTGGGTCATAAGGTGGTTCCATCCTTAATTTTTTAAGGATTCTCCACACTGCTTTCCAGAGTGGCTGAACCAGTTTGCAATCCCACCAGCAGTGTAACAGTGTTCCTCTTTTCCCATAGCCCCTCCAGCATCTGTTATTGTTCAAATTTTTTATTTTTGCCACTCTAACAGGAGTGAGGTAGTATCTTATTGAAGTTTTGATTTGCATTTCCCTTATAGCTAAGGATGTAGAGCATTTTCTCATATACTTATGGGCTTTCTGGATTTCCACTGGTGAGAAGTTTCTTTTAAGATCCATAGCCCATTTATTGATTGGATTATTTGTGAGTTTGGTGTTTAGTTTCTTTAGTTCCTTGTATATTCTGGATATTAGCCCTCTGTCTGAGGTGTAGCAGGCAAAGGTTTTCTCCCATTCTGTTGGTTCTCTCTTGATGCTCCTGATTAGATCTTTAGCTGTGCAAAATTTTTTTAGTTTTAATGCATCCCATTCATTTATTCTTGACTTTACTGCTTGAGCCATGGGAGTTTTGTTGAGGAAGGCGCCGCCGACTCCTATGTCCTGTAGTGTTGACCCTATTTCTTTTTCTAGTAAGTTTAAAGTTGTTGGCTTAATATCCAGATCTTTGACCCATTTTAATTTAATTTTTGTGCAGGGTGAAAGATAAGGATCCAGCTTCAGTTGTCTACACATGGTTGTCCAATTTGTTCAGCACCATTTGTTGAACAGGCTATCTTTCTTCCACACTATGCTTTTGCCCTCTTTATCAACTATCAAATAGTTAAAGATATGGGGGTTTGTCTCAGGATCTTCTATTCTGTTCCACTGGTGTTTGGTTCTGTTTTGATACCAATACCATGCTGTTTTTGCTACTATAGCTCTGTAGTATAATTTCAGGTCAGGGATTGAGATACCCCCTACTTCTTCCTTCCTGTAAGTAATGTTTTAGCTAGTCTGGGTCTCCTGTTATTCCATATGAACTTGAGAATTGCTTTTTCTATATCTGTGAAGAATGCCATTGGTATCTTGATGGGGATTGCATTAAATCTATATAGGGCTTTGGGTAGAATGGCCATTTTTATTATATCGATTCTGCCTAACCATGAGCATGGAATGTTTTTCCATCTACTCAAGTCTTCTATAATTTCTTTTCTTAGTGTTTGATAGTTTTCTTTGTAGAGGTCCTTAATATCCTTTGTAATTTTAAAGCCCAAGTATTTCATTTTTTTGGAGGAGATAGTGAATGTGAGAGATTTCCTGATTTCTTCTTCTGCGGATTTGTTGCTGGAGTAAAGGAACACTAGTGACTTACGGGAGTTGATCTTGTATCCAGCTACTTTGCTAAAATCACCTATAAGCTCTAGGACTTTTCTGGCTGATGTTATTGGGTCTTCTAGGTATAGAATCATGTCATCAGTGAATAGAGATAACTTAACTTCCTCTTTAACTTAACTTCCTCTTTTCCTATAGGAATACATTTGATTTCCTTGTCTTGCCTGATAGCTCCGGCAAGGACTATGTTGAACAAGAGTGGGGAAAGTGAACAGCCTTGTCTTTTTCCTGAATTCAGTGGAAATGCATTCAGTTTTTATAAACAAGCTTCTTAACAGCAGAAGCTTATCTCTTTTTTCTCTGTGGAAGTTTTAAAATCTGGCTACAAATTTTTTGACGCTGTTCCCACTGAGAGAGATGAGGGTCCTGATTCCTCCCATTGATCTGGGTTGGGCTTGGATCTTCTTGTGCCTGGCAGAATTCAGCAGAAAAGATGCCGTGTGATTTCTGCAGCTAGGATGGAACAGGCCACGCATTTTCTACCTGACTTTTCTACTGGAATACTCACTCTGCGGGAGGCTAACCACTGTGCAAGCCATCTAACTTCCCTGAGACTGCCATGCCAGAGAGGACATGTGTAGATGCTCTGGTCAGGAACACTAGCTGAGTTTCCACCAACAATCAGCACCAACTGCAAGGCATGTGAGGGAGATGTCTTGGATATCCAGCTCTAGCTGATATCTGACAGCAACTACATGGAGACCTTGAGTAGCAACTGCCTGGTTAAGCCCTTTCTGAGCTTCTGATCCACAAAATCATGAGACAACAAAATTTCTGTTTGCATCACTAAGTTTTGGGATAATTTTCTATGTAGTGATAGTAACCACAATGTTCTCCTTGGACATAGTAAGCACACGTTCTTTAAATCTTTGCTGGTAACTCCAATACAGGTAGCCTCTGTGGATTTGTTTTTAATGTCTATTACTTCTGATGTTTAATATAATGTTGTCAGATTCATTTTGTGTATAGTTATTTTTGATTATGTGTTGGACATTGTTTTTATATTTTTATAGAAATATTTTGAAGACTAGGATGATAATTTCCCTTCAGAGAGGACTTACCTTTGTGCCTAGAGCATTGATAATGTAGGGTCTCCTACTTCCATTTTAAAGGCTGAGTGGAAACTGAGCTACATCTGGTTCACCCTTAACTTCTAAGGTATATCCATTTTTGGAGTCTCTGCTGGGAGAGAGGGAGTTCACAAGGTTCCACCATTTGGCAATTCTGGAACTCCAATCCACACCCTCCTGGTCTCACAATGCTGTCAAAAGAATTGTTCAGCTTCTTGGGCCCTCAGGAGATCCTTCCCAAATGCTCAAACACCCCAGGGCTTGGGGAGTGAGAAGGTTCCAAATTCCACTCTTATCTCCCTAGGTCTTAATCATGACCCAGAAATTCTTTACTATCTTGTTAGTTCTCTGATGCCCTTGAGCAGATTTTTAAATATTTTGTTCTGCTGTCCTGGTTGCCCTCAATGGGTGTATCAGTCTAATCACTTAGTCTGCCATTATTAACTTTTTTTCCCCTTCTGGAAACTTATTTATTTATTTTTAATTTTTATTAAGCAGTTGAGTTATTGTACAATCATAAATGCATATAAAATAACAATATGATATGCATATGCTCTTAAACCAGAAATGCCCTCACATTATCCACACCTCAGTCTCTTGATTCCTCTATATTTCGCCCCTACAACTGACATATATGCTTAGATTGTGAATTTCACAGAATTAAATGATTGCATAAGTATTATTTGGATTCTCAGGGCATTATTAACTCTTGTATATATCTTTAAATACCAAAAATATAAAGAAAAATGAAATTATGTTCTTTGGAAGTCCTTGTTGGAAAATGTGTAATATACTCTTAAACCTTCTTAAACAGAAATATATCTAATCCAACTTTTCACTGAAGACTGCTGTAATTAAAACATACCAATGCTCCTAAGAACTGGGATACATTATTTGCTTTTCCTCTGCTCTGTATAACTCAGGTTTGCTTTAGATTTTTAGTTCTTGGGTGTAGTTCTTATTATTTATGATTGTTCTGCCTGATACCTTTCATTCCCAATGAGAATATCTTTAATAGCCTTTACCCTATTCTGATTTAATTATTTTTATTACATGTGCAAATTATATAATCAAACTGGCTTGAATAGTGTGTAAGATAAGATTCAGATGGGGGGAAACAGCTATAAAGTATAATTGCCAAAACTCTAAAGTATAATCATCAAACTCTTGCCAGACAATTTTCAGGAGTGTCTTTAGTCTGCTTGGCAGTCTTGTGATCTCAGACCTGGGTCCAGATGGTAGAGGTTATTAGGTATGAGGGCTTGGATAAGCGAAGTGTTGCACCTGCCCTGGCTTAGGTACCACCACCGGAAATGGGGACTTTGGGGGTCTGAACATTGCCCTGCAGTAGCTCAGGGGCTTTGGCCAGCCCTGGGCTGTACTCTCTTTGTTTCTTAGGCCCTACCCTGTCTCCTGGCCAAGGAGACTCAAGAAATCCTGGCAGAGAATGATGCTCCCGGCTGCCCAGCGGAGATGACCACTTCATGGAGAGTGGAGAGAGGAAGGAGGAGGAAAATGAAAAGAAAGCTCCTCTTTCAGACTCAAGACGATGTGGAGTGGCCGCCCTACCGCCTGCCAAGAGCTGACTCACCGGGCTGGGCCGAGGTACTACAGGTGCACTCAAGCTAGCAGACAATAGGCGCCTGTTGCAAGCAGCCCCACACCCCAGAAAGACCACCTGGGTCCAGCGGAGATAGCTCCTGAGGGAGTGTGGGGGCTGGAAGGGTGGGCAGGAGAGGGCCTGGCCTGGAAGCTGTCATTCTGCAGACTTCCCAGGGCCTGCTTCTGAGCACTTACAACCACCAACACCCTGCTATTTCATGCCTGGAGGGCCAGAGGCACTGGACCAGAGACCCGCAGCCACGTTTAATGTGGGTCTCCTTCATCTCCCAGTTCTAACTGCTGCTGCTAATATGCTCTGTGACAATGGAGAAGGCACACATCTTTTTTTTCTTTTCATTTCTTTTTCCTCCTCCTCCTCCTCTTCTTCTTCTTCTTCTTACAGAGGCCAATGTCTCTCTTTTTTTATTGTTTCTAAATTATTTTCTTTATTTTTTAAAATTAGTTGAATATGGAGTTACAATTGAGGGGGAATCATTATCAAACAATCAAGAACAAATGTATATTCACATAGTTAGCCAAGGCTGAGGCCATTCCCCTCTTGGGTTCCCCATGGTTCTATGTTTCCCCCAATTAAACCCCCGTGTTAAATGGGTTTCTTGTGGAGGTCGGAGATCTCCTTCTGAGTTGATTCCCCTATACTCCCTCCCTCCAGTTTCCTAGATATTCTTCCTAATGTCTTCCCCCTTTTTGCCCCCCTCCCTATGTCTCCAAGTATCCTAGGCAAGGTTCCCCCTGTTTGTGTAAAAATTCATACATGTTAAGGTTATTATTAGCTTAGCCATCTATCATACTGTTTCCGGTTGTATTCTAGCTTCCACAAATGAGAGAAAACATTTGGCCTTTGGGTCTCTGAGATTGAGATACGTCACTCAGCATAATTTTTTCCATCTCCATCCATTTGGCTGCAAAAGCCATAATATTGTTTTCTCTAATAGCCGAGTAGTATTCCATTGTACATATATACCAAAGTTTTTTAATCCACTCGTCAAGTGAGGGGCATCTGGGTTGGTTCCATAGTTTAGCTATAGTAAATTGAGCTGCTGTAAACATTGATGAAGCCATATCTCTATAATATGTTGACTTTAACTCTTTTGGGAAAATACCCAGGAGTGGGATAGCTGGGTCATAAGGTGGGTCCAGTCCTAATTTTTTTGAGGAGTCTCCACACTGCTTTCCAGAGTGGCTGAACCAGTTCGCAGCCCCACCAGCAATGTGACAGTGTTCCTCATTTCCCACAGCCCCTGCAGCATCTGTCATTGTTTGTATTCTTCATTTTTGCCACTCTAAAAGGAGTGATGTGGAATCTCAGTGAAGTTTCAATGTCTCTTTTACTAAGTTCTGCATCTCAGTACTGTAATACCTATTGTTTGCTTAAATAAGTGAATAAAATATGGTGTTGAATTTTTTCTTTCCACATTTTTTATTGGTGGATTATAGTTGTATATAATGATGGAATTTATTATTATATATTTGAACATGAACAATATAATAATATGGTTTAGCCAATATCACACCCCAGCACTTGCCCCCTCCCTCCCTACTCCCCACCCCTGGTCCCTTTCCTCTAATGGTGTCCCTCTGATTTTCCTGAAACCCTGCCTCTCCACACACCCTTCTCTTCCATTTTATTCTGTAACTTCCACACATGAGAGAAAACATACAACCTCGAGCTTCTGAGTTGAAATTAGTGTTCCCAAGTTCCACCCATTTTCCTGCAAATGACATAACCTCACTTCTCTTTCTTTATGGCTGAATGAAACTCCATTGTGTGTATACACCACATTTTCTTTATCCATTCATTTGTTGATGGACACCTTGGCTATTGTGAATCATGCTGCTGTAAATGTGGATATGTGTGTATTGCTATAGTATACTGGCTTTGATTCTTTAGGATAAATACTGAGGAGTGGTATAGCTGGTTCATATGGTGGTTCCATGCCTGGTCTTTTGAGAAACCTTTGTACTGATTTCTGTAGTGGTTGTACTAATTTACAACCCCACCAACAGTGTAAACATGTTTCTTTTTCTCCATGTCTTCTCCAGCATGTGTTATTAGTTGGATTCTTGAGAACTACCACTCTGACAGATGTGAGATAAAATCTCAGCGTAGTTTTGATTTTATTCCCCTAATTGCTAATGATTTTGAACACCTTTTTCATATATTGTTGGCCATTTGTATTTCTTCTTTTGACAGGTGTCTGTTTAGTTCATTTGCCCATTTATTAATTGGAATTTGATTTTTTGGTGTTAAGGTTTTTGAGTTCTTTAAATATTCTAGCTATAAATCCTCTGTCAGAAGAGTAACTAGCAAGGATTTTCTCCCATTCTGTAGGTTCTCTCTTCACATTCCGACCAAAAGCTGAAACTTTTTAATTTGATGCAGTCCCATTTCTTAACTCCTGGCGTCATCTCCTGAGGTCTAGGGGTCCTCTTGAGAAAGTCATTGCCTGGCACCCTCCTTTTCTGAGCCTCGTTTTACTCTTCTCAGTGTGAACTCATCTACAGCATCTGATTAAATCTTCCACAGGCCTTTGAAGTAGGTACCCTTATTCGTCCCATCTTACAGAGGAGAACGCAGGCATAGACGATCCATCCATGAATAGCCGAGAGCCAGGTTTCAAAGCCAGGGCTGCGTCAGTCTAGAGTCCCTGCCAACCCCTGCTCCATGCAGCTACTTTGGTAGCCCAGGACATAACCCCCTGCAAACTGGCAAACGTAATGCCTACTCTGGAGTCTTGGTAGAAGCGATAGGGGTGGGATGGTCTGGAAGCTTCCTGGAGCAGGGGCGATGAACAGTTCTGGCAAGGGGGTGGGAGGTGCGGTGGTGGGGGCTGAGGCGGGTTTTTAGCTGGCTCTTGCATTCTGCCAGCTGGAGGTCTGTGTGGAAGGGCTGGGTGCTGTGTGCGGCTCTGTCCATTGCTAGCTATGAACTCAGGCAAGTTTCAGAGATTTTTCAGGGCTAGCTGCATGTTGTTGAATGGTGGCTCTCACAGAGCGCTCAGCACAGCCCAGTGCCTGTCTCCAGGCCTCCTACTCTCGGGGCGAAGCCTCCCTTTTCTTGTCTTTCCTTAGAGGCCTCTTGGCCCAGTGTTGGGCAGTCTGACATCCCCTGCGGCCCAACCATCCCTCCTCCTTCAAGTTCACTCCAAGTGGGCCCAGCTCCTTCTCTCACCTCTTTCCCAGAGGGCCGAATGCAGCTTGTGCTTCCTGACTGCTCTTACAGAGGGGGGCTCCAGTGCTGGTCCCCATGGAGCTCTTTCTCTGCCTTTGCCCCGCTGAAAGGAGTTGGGGTGCAAATGCCCCAGAGTTCAATGCCTGGAGGCCAGGGTTCTAGGCCTGAGTCCAGGTGGGCCAGCCACCAGCCCTCATCAGAGTTTCCTGTCTGTAAAGCAAGGCTGTGAGGACCCAACTCTCACGGGGGCTCCAGGGTGAGCCTATATGTTTCAAATCTGTGCTGAGCTCCTAGGGAAGTGAGTGGATAAGACCAGGCAGGCAGGACTGGGAGGCCAAGCAGCCCATCGTCCTCATCTTCGGTCATCTACATCGCCCTCACTCCTCCTGTCCAGAGCCTCTGGGTTTCTTTGCTTGTGGAAAGAAAACGTTTGCTCTCTGGTGTTGAAGGACAGGGCCTTGATAAGGAATTAAGTGAGCAAATCCAGCCTGCATGTTAATCCTTCCTGCTCACAGTGGCCCAGGGAGCTGGGCAGGGTGAGGGCCCGGCTGGGACCAGTCATGTCTAGACCCAGCTATCAAAGCAGCAGACAATTAGCCAATTACTGGAAGAAACCAGGTCTGGCTTCTGGAGCTCTGGGCTGTATTTCCCAAGAAGGCAGGACTTTCTGTGACTGCAGGTTTAGGTGACTAAGGTCAGCTGTGGGGACTTGTTCAGGGCCCACAGGGTGCCAAATGGGGGGACCTTCCTGTCTGCCATTGACAAGGGAGGAGACAGTCCTGCATCCATACCCTAGCCTGCATCCTGAGTATGAACCCTGTCATGGCAGAGAGGGTGTGGCACAAAGCCACAACTGCGTGACAGTCAGCTGATGTCATTATTGCTGCTTTCGTTGTTTCTACCATGCCCTGAGCCTTTGTGATGTGACATTCTCTCTGTTAAGTCACACTATTAACTCCAGTTTAAGAAAGGGGAAAAAATGAATAGAGATTCAAACCCAGGTCTCCAAAAGCTAATTGCCTTTAAATATCACCCTGTGCTGGGTTGGGGCCACTCTATTCTGACTCAGCCAGGCCTGCTCCATCAGGTTTCCTGGGGCTGAGAGAACTCAGGAATCTGTGCTCTTATGGACCCCTGCCCTCACCACTACAGCTCCCCTCATACAGGAGGTGTAGAGGCTATGAGGAGAGCACCACCCGGGCCTCCTTCCTTGTTCTAATGACCCTCAGAGCCAGACAGGGCAGGGGCAGGCAGGAGGGAGGACAGATCCTTTCAGCCACTTGCCTCTTTTATCCACTTGGTGGTGTGGCCTCTCCCCAGAGGCACAGTCATGGTAAGAGTGAGTGGGCAGCATCCCAGACTGAAGGGCTCCCCGGCTTGGTCCCTGGGCCAGCCTGACAGGCTCTTGTCTGCCTCCATGATGTGGAAGGCCCAGAGAGGGGCTTCAGCTGCTGTGAGGCCACTTGGGTCCTGGGAGAGAGGCAGACTCTCAGGCCAATGGGCTCCTGCACTTGGGCCACCCACACCCACAGGCATCTGGGAGTGTCTGTTTCTCATTAGCCTCTCTGGGCCTTGAGGAAACCAAGGCTTGAGGCCGGCCAGCGGCCTTGTGGTTTTGGAAGGAAGAGGAGGCCAAATCTTCAAGTTCCTGGGGTCTTGCATTTGTAAGCCTGTACAGGCATACACGCAAGCACACATTGTTGTACACACACATGCACACGAACTGGCAGGCATACGTTCAGGTGGACCACATCTCTCACACGCACACTGGGCTCAAGGCTGCAGGCCTGAGAGGGAGTCCTAGGCTCCAGAGTAGCCTGAAAGATCTTGGCAATTAAACAGGTGGGAAGATCCTGGTCTCAGAAGGTTTCGCCTGACTGGTCCTAGGTTCTCCCAGCTCTGTCCCTTCCTCTTCAGGCTCTTTGGTGCTAGGACAGTGGAGGCCATCAGCTCCAGCAAGGCTCTGAAGAGTTCTCCCTCTCCAGCAGGTCCCAGAGGGGTTTCTAAGCCAATGAGGGAGGCTCATGAGGTGTGAGGAGCCTCTTAGTCAAGCCTCTCCTTCCTCTGTCCCCTAAGACACTGAATCATAGTCCCCATACAGTGAAGTCCAGGACTGGTGACCAAAGAGCACATCTTACCAAGGCTGGTTCTTGCCGGGTGACCAGGCACACACAGTTCAGACCTGTCAACCTCGGTGCTGGAGTGTCAGGTTCCTCCCTCCTGGGAGAGCTCCGTGGTTGGCTCCCATAGCAGCAATTTGAACTCACTGTTGCTAGGGGTGAGGGTCCTTGTTCTCTGGGCCAAGAGGTAAGGGCATTGGGGTCCTAGGGCCTTGGATGTAGACCTGGTCTTCTTGCCTTGGCCCTGTTGGGGGTAAACTGTGCTGACTCTGGGGACAGCTTCCTGGATTTTCCTTCCTCACTTGGATTTTGGGGCATATAAGCTACTGCCGGCTACTGGGAGCTCCTGCAGGGCTGGGGCTGACATTGTACAGCCAGGGCCAACATAGTGCCAGGCATACAGTGGGTGCTCAACACATGCTGAGTGTGCAGGGCACCACTTCAGCTCCAAATTCCTTTCTATGCATTTGCTCTATTCTGCCTTCCAAGTCTCAGACCTAGGATATCCCCCAGGGAGGGCCACAAGTTGAGCCAGTCCCCAAATGGCCCCCCAGATGAGGACTGTTTTCCACCAGCCTCACTGGGCCTCAGGAAGACTGAAGTCTGAGGCCAACCAGTGGGATTTTGACTAACCTGAGACAAACTTCCTCAGAGGGTGCCGGGGATGCCATTTCTTGCTGGTTCATGGTCATTATAGGCAGAGCCTCTGCACTGGCCATCCCTGACACTGGCCTTTGCCGACTCTCTGGAGGTGTCCTGCTCTGGGTGTGGTGCTGGGGAGATTTCAGGCCAGGCCTGCCCGAGGCTGACAATCTGAACTGGGAGATGCCACTCTCCGTAGAGACAGGTCACAGGCAGCAGCAAGGCTCAGGGGAACTGAAACAGAGGCCAGAAGGCAAGTCATTTCCCTCGGACGTGGCTGAGCTGCTGTGCAGAGGGCTGGACGGTCCCAAGGTCCTACCGGAGGGGTGGGGAGCAGGGTGGACCTCAGGGTGCACAGAGGAGCAGCCCAGTCTCTAGGGGGTGAGGTAAGCAGCTTTGAGCTAAGAGTTCAGCCTTGGGCCCAGACCGTCTGGGTTTATTTTCTGGTCCAACCCTCATAAGCTGAGACCTCAGGCAAGTTATTTAAGACCTCTGTACTCCATAAAACAGGACAATAATAATCCTATCTAATAAAACTGTTTCAAGAATTAAGTGAGATAGTCCAGGTAAAACACGCAGAATAGTGCCTGGCACAGAGCAAGCCTTCCACCGATGTTGATGGGGGGTGGGGGTGGAGACCAAAACTCACCCTAAAGGGTTTTAATTGACTGTTGACATTTGGTTTCCTCCACCGGACTCTGAGCTCCCCAGGTCCTTTATCTCTCATGCCTGGCACATCTCAGGGACTCAAAAACATGTGTTGAAAGGATGAACACATGAATGAGTGAACTGGGGAGAGTAGGGCATCAAGAGAAGCTTCTGGAAAGAGGCAGCACTTGGGGAAGGCCCTACGGGGAGGAGAGGATAGCTGAAGGGAAGGCTGGGAGGCCTCTCTCTGGCCTGGCTGGCATCCACCTGGGCTGTGGTAATGTTCTTGGGGACAGGAGCCCAGGCGGGGTTCAGCTGGGATCAGGGTGGGAGCTGGAGGGAGAGATGGAGCTGGCCGGATCCCACCACAGAAGCGGCACAGCTGTGTCCCCTTCTGGGTCGTGAGGGACTGGGTTCCAATGAGGGCTGCCCGCTGAGGTGAGCCTTGACGGGAAAGAGCGGGAGGGTCCTCTGGAGCCCTTCAGCTAGCATCCCTTTTCCTCCTCCACACAGGCCCTGGGGACCATTTATGGAGACTGGCGTTGGCTTGTCACCAGGAGAAAAGCCAGCCTTGCTCCACAGACCCCTCAGCGAAGAGAAACAAGTGTTGCAGATAAGAGGATTTTAAACAAATAAACTCCCCTTCAGGAGACTTAAAAGAGGAAAGATTGTGAGCTTTCTCTCTCTCCCTTCTTTCTCTTTCTCTCCCTCCCTCCCACACTTCCTTCCTCCTTTCCTTTCTTTTAAAAATCTGTCTTTCTGAACAACCCGTCCTCCAGTTTTATTTAATTTTTTAAAGAGAGAGAGAGAGAGAGTCAATTTTTATTTATTTGCTTCATCTGGGTTTTTGTTTCTCTGACACTTAGTTGTGTATGTGGTGCTGGGGTTTGAACCAGGTCCTTATGCGTGGCCAGGCAAGAGCTCTGATTCCTGGGCCACCGCTCCAGCTCCTGTCCTCCAGTTCTAAACAATGACAAAATTCCCCCATCAAGGTATTATCCTGTGCTGACAACTGAGGACCTAGAGACGGTTTTGTTGATTTCATGATGTTCACGGTCACACTCTCACTGCTTCCTCAAAGCCCAACTTTGCCATCCTAGGGGATCCCCAGCCTGTGGGCCACAGCCCCATCTCAGGGAACCCGGATCTGAGAGTGAGGACAGATAAACACACCACTAGGATCAGCCTGTTGCTTCACTGGGGTGAAGGGGGTGTGGAAGGAAGGGGACCCCCTGAAATACACAGGGGTGAATGAGAACTTGCGGGGAGCTGTCAGGTAAATGGCAGTGGGGAAAGCTGATATCCCAGAGCTCCAGGGGTGGTTTTCAGGAGCCTCCTGTCGCTTTTTCTGTCCCTAATCTTTGCTGGGACAGAGGGGCAGAGGGGAGTCTGGGTTGGAGAAGCAAGAAGCTGGGAGAGGCCTGCTGAGTGGCTTTCTGGAGCCTGTGGGTGAGCGACCACAGGAGATAAGCCGTCTTTGATAAGGGGCACTCACGCCACCTCAAGTAGCAGAGAGCCTGTCGGTGACAAGCTGAGCCTGCCAGGCCCAGGACATGTGTAGAGCGTAGGTGTGAAATGGGCACAGTGCAGGAGCCCTGAGCCAGGGGCAGGGGCTGGGGGGGGACAAGAGGCCAAGAAATGCAGCCCTGGCTCCCGGTTTTGTCCTTTCCAGCATGGGAACACCCCATTCCCTGACCTGGGAACCTCCCCTGCAGGACCTCAGTGAACAGAGACAGTGGGGATGGGATGGGTGGGGGGTGGATTCCCAGCAGCTTCTTGGCTGCTCCCCATCACCTCATAATCAGCGCATGCTGACTGGCCGCAGGCGCGTCTGTGGGACGCTGGCACAAGTTCCCATGGCCTACAGGAGAGTGGGAGGCTCCAGGGGAGGAGGAATGGAGGAATGTGAGACTCCGATGGCAGCTCTGGCTGTGGCCTTTCCACCCCATCGGGAAGACCCCTCGGAGGATCAGATGACAAGCACAGTGTGTCTGCAGGCATTTGCAAACGCCCACACTGTGAGGATGCTCGTGGTAAAGAAGAACCTGGGCACAGAGAGGGAAGGGCACATGCCTAGAGTCACACAGCATTAAGCCTTCTCAACTCTCTCTGCTCCAGGCTGTTCAAAATCTGCAAAACTTCCCCTCTGCATACACTTGCATGCATGTGGTGGTGCTTATGGGGTATGCTCTGCATGCCCTGGAAGGAGTCCCAAGCCCAGCCCTGTCCAGGCCCCCAACCTTCTGGTCAGCAGAAGAGACCCACATGGGATAGCCCCAGACTTGCAGGCGACACTCTCTCATCACTCCATTAGCTCTTTCCTACTGACAGTCCACAGGCGGTTCTCATTCCAGCCTGGCACGCCCCAGGCCCAGCAGGACCATCCAGGACGTGGCTCCGCTGATGAGCCTTCGGGGCCCACTGGGCTCGCAGCAATTTTAAAAAGAGCACAGTCTGGGCGGCCGGCAGCTGAGTCTCACGGAACTCACATTCGGCCATCACCCGGGCGCGCCAAAGAAACTCGGGGATTTTCCGCAGTCGGGTACGGTCTCCCTCATCTTCCCTTCCAGAAGAGGGAGCAAAAATGCATGATGACGTGGAGAGAGAGAGAGAGACGCCTGGGATGAACACGGACAGAAGCAGACTTCATGCAAGTTCGCTAACAGGCGTGCAAATCTACCCCAGGGCGGGCAGACATGAGAAAATCAGGGCTCTGGAAAGTCCTGACAATGAAGTCCTCTGTTCTAATGAACGGGATCCAAAGGTCCCCCAAGGACCCCAAGCCAGAGTTGAAATCTTCCTGCTATATCAGAAATCCAGCCCTCCCTCTCTGTCTCCTCCCTCTTCCTTGTGCGCTTCTCTGCTAACCTCATGAGGGCTGTCGCTGGGGCCCAAATGCCACCTCCCATAGGGCCCCCTCCACCTGTTCTGGGCCATACCCCCTGAACGGCCTCCACTCCCAGCCTCGGCTTCACGTCCAGTCCCCGGGATGGGGCTGCAGCTGCTTCTGCCCGATGGCGTCGGTCCACCCAGGCTTGTCTAGTCCCGGAGAGGGCTAGCGAGGGGTCTGCCTTAGGAAGACTGTTACCCAGCACTGCCCAGCACACAAAGGATGCTCCAGAGCAGATGCATGATGGAATAAATGAATGAACAAACACAAATTCGAAGGCGCGTTGGTCCCCTCGGGGGACCGTGAGATCTCGCCTGGCCTTCTTGCTCACCATTGTCGCAACCGGTGCGCCTTGGAACTGAAGTGTGTTCCTCCTTCGTGTCCTCAAGCAGCCAGAGCTCGCTGTAGGAGGGCGTCCTGCCTCTCCATCATCCTGGGACCTCTCCAGAGGGCTCAGGAATGAGCACATCCTCGTGAGGCTGCTAGATGTCTGTTTCCTTCTCTCGACCTCAGTGGACTCTGAGGAGCTGAAGGGAGAGGACGGGCTCGCTGCTTCCTGGGTGGATGGGGACTGTGGGGTCTGCCACAGGACTCGATGGGGCTTGGCTCCTGGGCAGATGGAGAATGGAATGAAGGGGTGGGCAAGTGAATAAATGAATGAGAGAATAAAAGGCTGAGTCCTCCTGGGGACCTGGGGACACTCGCGTGCTGTAGGGCTTTCCTGCACCCTGCCCAATTAGCCCAGTGCGCACACAGCCTGTGCTCAGATCTGAGCTCCCCTCCTGACGTGGCCATGGAGCTACTGTAGCCCCCAGGTCTCTACTTCCTCCTCCCTCCTCGCCTGCCCCACCCTCACAGCCCTGGCTCCCCGTGGCTCTTCGAGGGGCTTCCACGCACCTGTCCAGGGAT
Source organism: Aplodontia rufa (assembly GCA_004027875.1). NCBI lineage: Eukaryota > Metazoa > Chordata > Mammalia > Rodentia > Aplodontiidae > Aplodontia > Aplodontia rufa. The sequence continues at coordinate 7,607 of PVKS010026303.1, read as the reverse complement.
TTGAGAGCCCATAGCTCTGGATGGGTTTTTCCTGCCTTTCTTTGGAATTGGAGTGTGGCCCTGGAGCCACTCAAACCTGCTGGCTTCCTTCTGTCACCTGACAGGGAGCAAGAGGCTGAATCTTCTCCAGGCTCAGCTTTTCCATCTGTAAAATGGGGACAATGATGGCTATTAAGAGGGTAAAATGAGATCCCACCTTGACTCCTGGAATGGAGCCAGCTGCTTGGCCAGGGCTCCTTGCCTGGGGCTTCTCTCTCTTTCGCTGCCATTCTCCCTGTAGCCCCTATGGGGCTGCCATTAAGAGGCTCAGGAGCACTGCCCTGCTTGCTAGGAGCAGGACTAGAGCACAAGCTCCTCTGGGGAGTGGGAGTCCTGGAGTTGGTTTGAAAAGAGGTCCTAGCCTAGGAGTGGAAGGAATTTGGACCATTAAACCAGAAAACTGGGGGTGCCTTGAGAGACCATTGGAACTGGAACACATGGATGAACAGCTAAAACGGAAACGAGAACTCAAGGTCAGACAAGAGAAAGGACTTCCCAATAGCAGCGGTAGAAAGAGAAGCACAGTGGCTGAGGCACAAGCCAGTGTGCTGCTGCTTGAACTTAGGGGGACTTTAAGGTGTAGAGGAAGAAAATTTAGAATTCACCTTCTGCTTCCAAGTTTTCAAAGTGTGTGGCCACACAGTATTGTTTACGAAATAGGTGGCAAGCATTGTGAGTCTCCACGCAGAAGAAAGAAGTTTCTGAGAGGTCACGAGACTGGTCGAAAGTTGCCCAGCACAGAAAAACTTATGAGGACCAGGGTCCAGAGCTCTTATGAATTAACCCCAATTGTTGGCTTCCCCTCACGCTGCCCAAGGTTTAGCAAGTTGGCATACGTATTCTATTTACTTTTTTCCTTTTTGCAGGGCTGGGGATGGAAGCCAGGGCCTCACGCATGCTAGGCAAGCTGAATTACACCCCCAAGGTCAGCACATTTTCTTAAAGCTGAGGTTTGGTGCTAACTTCTTTGCTTGGGTAATGAACAATGGGAAAGTGGAAGGTGGGGGCCGTCTTGGTGCAGTCCCTTTAGCAGCGTGGAGGTCTGTGGAGAAGATTCTCTCCCAGGCAGGAAAAGGGAGAAGGTGGACAGCCAGAAGGGGGCCTGGTCTGGATGAGCCTGGGCTTCCATCAAAGGCAGACGCCTCTTTGACCCCATCTGGGCGGCCCTCCTTTCCTTTCCCGTGTGGCCAGAGTCCCCCTTCCCCCCAGCTCGGCCCATCTCCGCCTTGCCCCTAGCCGCAAACAATGCGCTGTTGACAATCGGCGGGGGCTAAACACTCGATAACAGGGTCCCCACCACTCCAGACATCCTAACAGCGGGCCGGACTCTGCGCTGTGACGGAGGATGCTTTGAATACATCATCCTGTCAACCGAGTTTATTATTCTTTCGCTCAAGATAAACTGCAGCCGCCAACGAGGGGCTGTATAAATTCCAGGCTCAGAAGTCAAGTCGAGCAGGCCCTGTCCTTAAACACTCACTCACACACACGCACACATACATAAATCCTGCTGAGCAAACACCACTCCCGCCTGGGCCCCCCAGCTCTCTGGGGGGCTCAGTAGCCTCCATCTCATGGGGTGGTCCTGCCAGCAGCTGCAGACATCAGGGGTCCCGAGGCTTAGACCTATCTAAGATACTTGGGCTACTTTCCTGGCCAGGCCTGAGGAGACTTCCTCTGTGGGCCGGGGAAGGTCTCTCCAGGGGAACCATCTGTCCCCAGGGTCAGGCCCTCTGTCTGTTGGAGGCTTCAGCCCTGCCGTGGGTGGCCAGAGCGCCCACAAGCCTGTGTCCTTTGTCGGGGAAGACGTATGCTTTTGGATTCAAATGTGGACAGTCAGTCCCAGAGAATGTGACCCCCGATTAAGAATTCCAAAGCAATCAGCATCCACCCTGCGGGAGGGGGTCAGCAGGGAAGTGCCAAGTAATCCCTGTCACCTCCACATGCTGGCCAGAGACGGGGATCCCTGTGCCCAGAGTACAAATCCAGTCCTTTCCCCCTGAGTGCCCCTGACTATTGACAACTGAGGGCAGGGGCCTTAAGGACTTCATTTCCGTTTTGTCTTGTCTCACTTGGGGACTTAGAATTAAAAACAAAACAAAAACCATGCTCAGTTCCGGGACAATGACAGGAAGGCTGGAGAATGCAGGGGAAGGAACATGGACTTCAGTGATAGACCTGGGTCTGACTCTTCAACCTTCAGCTTCTTTATCCATAAAATGGGCAAACAACTTCCCTCCTGGGGTCCTCACAGGGCCCAGGAAGAAAGTGTGGCTCTCTCCCTAGCACTTTCACACCCCCGCCCCCGAACCCCAGGTAGTCCCCATTTCCTCCGCCTCCTCCCCAGGGGTCTGCTCAAACCTCCCTGAATCAATCGCTGCTCACCACCCCTTGCCGTAATTATTTCCACCACCAATTTTCTTTCTTTCTTTCTCTCTTTCTTTTTTTGTACCAGGGATTGAACCTAAGGGCGCTGAACCACTGAACCACATCCCTCCCAGCCCTTTTTTATTTTTTTATTTTTTTTTTATTTTGAGACAGGGTATCACTAAGTTGTTCAGGGCCTTGCCAAGTTGCTGAGGCTGGCTTTGAACTCGTGGTCCTCCTGCCTCAGCCTCCCAAATCTCTGGGATTACAGGTGTGTGCCACCCATCAGGCTACCACTTATTTTTCTATTTACTATTTTCTTGGTCTGTTGTCTCATTTCTTCCACTAGAATGTGAGACCCCTGAAGCTCGAGACTTTGCTCACCACAATATCCCTGGTAAGTATTATCAGTTGAATGTGTGAAAAGTACTCAAAGCTGTGCCAGGTATGTAATAGGTATTCAATGCACGTAGTTATTATTTTTAATTAATATTTCCATCTTCAACACACATGGTAAAACCAAGTGTGGGGCCAAACCAAAGGTGGAAGAGGAAGGAAAGACGATTCTTACAGGCTACAGTTGGCTCACATGAGCTGTGTGACCTCAGGAAGGTGCAACTCTGTCTCTGAATCCCGGTTTCCTGCCTCATCCCACAGGAACCCCCACACCTGTTCTGTTTTGCCATTGGCCAGAAGGGTGGCCAGGCAGCCATGTCCCTGCTGTTATTTTGGCTCTCATCTCAGAAACAGACGGGACCCAAGGCCAGATGCTCAAGTGAGGTCACGACAGAGGGATCTAATGTCATCCTGACATGGGAGCAGAGTGGTCACCTGCTTGTTGGTGTAGACCCAAGGACAATTGCCTCACCAATAGGGGGGTATACCGAAGCTCCTGACAGGTGAGAAGCTACCTCTGGATGCCCCTTCTGGCACCACCTCCCCACCCACACTGCTGTCCAAAGTAGCTGGAGCTCACTGCTGTAGGTAAAGGCCCTGCTGGTCTAGCAGACAGGGCAACCCCCATATCCACCGTGGGCCCTATCCACCAGGAGGTCAGCCCCAACTGGGAAGTAGCCTTTGGCATAGTCTCCCAACTCCGCTCTGGAGAATGGAGAGCTAAGGCACCTTCAAGGAAACGTCCAAGCTGATGGGTCTGGAACCTCTCCCCAGCAGCCAGCCCCACCCGCCTCAGTGTGTGCGTTCAGATTGCACAAACGAACGGGCAGATGAATGAAAAGCTGAGTTTTTCAGACCTCACTCCCCACTCACTAGCCTCAGACCACTGCCTCTTCCCCATTGAGGGGGGGAACAGCAGGGAAGACACTTGTGGGAGCTGACTGTATCCAGGGGACACCTGGCCCTCCCCAGGGAGCTCGTAGGCTGTAGGGACACTGCACATAAAGACTTGCTAAACTAGGGCCTCCATGGGTTGGGGAGTACAAGGAATCCTGGAGGAGGTGACACTGGAGTGAGGTCCTAAAGACTGAACCTGAATTGGCTGCTCTGGGAAGACCCATGGGAGCTCCAGCTTGACAAAGGCATGGAGGTGTGGGACAGCCTGCGGTGCACTGGGAAAGGACCAAGGATTCAGGGTGGCTTGGGCTACACAGAGAGGGAAGTGGCTGGAGAGGAAGGTAGGGCTTAGGCTTAGCCTGTGAAACCAGCTAGAACTTCAGGGTGGGCGCCTCTGATGGGCATTCAGCAGGGGTGGAGGGAGATTGGGCACAGCTTTTAGCAAGGTCCTGTGGCCACAGAGTACCAAAGGGATCAGAAGGTCTGGGACTGGAGGCCTCTGCAGTGCTGCAGAGAGCCATGCTGGGGACCAGGCAAAGGCAATGCCAGCTCCGATTCCACCTCACTCCCCAGTCTTGCTTGGTGACCTTCCCTGTGCTTCTCCATCAGCCTAACTTTCTTACTTTGTTTAAGGATCCTGAGGCCCATAGAGAAGACATGGAGACCCTGGAGTGGCTGAGGGCAGCTGCCATCTCTCTCCTACACTCAGAGTGAAGCTCTGCTGAGGCCAAGAAGTGTTGAAAGAAAGTTTGCTACAAGGCGGTTGTCCCAACTCTGTGGTTTTCCTTTCAAGAGAGTGCCAAGTTCGTTGAACTTAAGGACAGATCTATGTCCTTGTCCTTCCCCTGAAGAAATAATAAAGTTAACGGGATTATTTCCTGCACATAAGAACGGGGCTGCTAAGAAAACATTGTGGAATAAAGGCTGTTTGCAAAGGCCAGGCTGAAAAGCCAAATCTTCCACCAGGAGGAAGTAAAGAGTGTGTCCACACCACTCAGGAAAGCATAGTCATCCATGCCTCCATTTGCCTGGACCTGCCACGTGCCTGCCCCTGACTCTCCCTCGGCCTCATGGGGGCTTTGACTCACACTGATGGCCAGATTGTAAGGATGCCTGGCCATCACCCTGGTCTCCAAGGTACCAGGTTAGGGGGCCAGTGGGTTAGTTTTTGGAAAAACAGAGTTCACCCCCAACTGGGAGAAGGTCCAAGCTGGACTTCAGAGATTGTGTGAATCACTTCTCTTCTTGTACCTTAAGGAAACTGAGGTTCAGAGGGGTGGAAGTAGCTTACAAATCATGCAACCGGTTGTGATATGACCTGGTGGGGAAACTGAGGCACAGAGATGGAAAATGACTTGCCCTGGACAAATAGCTAGCTGAAGGGTTAATGGTGGGAAATTGAGGTCCAGAGAGGAGAAATTGCTTGGCTATGTTCCCACAACCTGCTAGTGGCAAAGCTTGGGATGAATCCCAGTCCCCAGCCCACAGACCCCAAGAGAAAGCTCCTCTGTCATCAGCCCCCGCTCTGGAGCTACCGTCCCTCCTCCTCTCTTCCACATCCTCTCCCTCTACCCCTCTGAGAAACAGCAGTGGTCACTCCTGTTTGCTAAATCTCACTCATCCCTGACTGGTCTCTCCACACCCCTCTGCTCAGCCCCTTTAGATCTTATCAGTCCAGCCCCCAGGAGGGCTCCTCACCTGGACCATCCCGGACAGCATCCGTGTGCACAGGTGCGTCAGGTGGGTGGGACTGAGGGACATTCCAGCGGAGAGGAGACAATGGCTGGGTTAAGAGAGCCATCTTTCACACCTCCTGATTCCTCCAGTTAGTAAATCATTATCCCAGCTGCACAAAGCAATCATTGAACAAGCCTTGTTGCTGCCCTGTGACACGGTAGGCAGAGGCTACTAAGGTCCCCGAGTGGCCAGGTGGCAGCCTGCGCGTCCTCCGTCCCCCTCCTCAGCATTGGGATTGGGTTACCCCGTCTAATCCCTGCTCCTCCATCCACCCTCTTTGTGCCCATTGTAATTTATAATCAGGGGCATGATGCAACCTGCTAATTACATTGCTCGATTTTGAACACATCCTGGCTTCTCTGACTCAGGCAGCAGAGGGAGGAGGGTGCCGCAGCGCTGCTTTGTGGCTTATCAGGGCTGGTTATTCAGCTCACAGCCACTCACGCCTCCCCAGCCCTCAGCCTTTGTTAACCAGGACTTGCATCACCTCCTGCTTTCCATTTCTCTGGATTTTTTTTTTTAACGGCCCTTTTTTATGAGCCGCTCCATCTTGTTAGCTAATGAATGATGGTGGAGCAGCGATGGGATCGCTTTGTGCTTCTATTAAATGTTACATGATTGCAATTATGAGTTAACAAGGGATAGCTAATAAAAAAAATCTATTTTGCAGCCTGGGGCAGACATGAGACTCACTGCCTGGTTTCCAGGCTGAATAATTCAGAGCCCAAGCACCACAAGCTGGACAAGGAACCCGAAAAGGGAAAGATGGACACTCCCAGGCTGGTGGGGGTGCGGCAAGTGGGAGGGCGACAGCTTGATCTCCACACCCCTTCTGAGGCCTCCCGGCTTTCCGGGAGGGTGCAGGCTCCCCTAGGAAGGGCATCTGTACTATTCCAGTTGTTTCTCTGGCCTTGCTGTGTCCACACCACCCCCACGACCCCTCTGCACAGCTCAGAAGAGCGAGCTTTTAAAAAGATAGAGCCAGTCAAGCCACTGCCCTGTCGCGCTCCCTTTGGTGGCTGCCCAAGAGCTCCATTTTTTCACTGGGCCCTTGTATCCACTTTTTCTTTTCAATTTATGCTGTTCAGAGTGGGCTGAGACAAGTGACCCCGAGAGGTGGCAGGAAGAGGATCTGCGTGGAAGGGGCCGCAGCGTGGGAAGTCTGCAGCTGGCTCTCGCTGTCTTCAGACAGACCTGGGGTGCCAGAGCCATCCTACGTGGAAATGGAGTGACCCTGATCTCCCCATTCCTGATCCAAGTCAGCAAAGGGGAGGAGTTTGGCTTGGGACTGTCTCCTGGATGTCCCCATGATAGTCACTAAGCTTTTGCCAGTGGCAGGTATTAAGAACAAAAAGTACTTGTTAAGTACACAGTGATCCAAAGGGATGGGAAGAGGCGTGGATAATGTCCGAATTGGGTGCCCTCACCCACCAACAGGACCCCAGTCATGCCCTGAAGACTAACCCTGGCCTGTGAACACAGCACACAGCTGCATAGGAGCGGGACCAGTATCCCTTCTGCACAACTTGGAAAACCACATAACTTGCATGCCAGAGCAACAAGGCATGAGTCCTGGTGTAGGTAAGTCCCATCTCCTCTCTGGACCTTGGTCCCCCCATTTAACCATATACCCCAATATTCGTTCTGCACTCCAGTTAAGCAGCCATCCCAGCCCCACTCAGGCTATGCACTCCTGCAGAAGGAGCCACTCTTTGCTGGCGTGGCTGTAGTAGGAATTCAGGAAATGCTGCATTAATAAGCTGCTGAAAATCAATACTCTCCAACCACCCTCTGGGCACTAAGTTTGTTTTCAGATGCTTCTTATATATTACCAGGTATTTCAGCCCATTTTCCTTTGCTGTAACAAAATGCCTGAGGCTGGGTACTTTGTAAAGAAAAGAGGTCTATTAGCTCACAGTTCAGGGACACTGAGGCATCTATCCTCTTCTGGTGAAGGCCTTCTGGCAGAAGGCATCACATAAGTTAGCAGAAGTGTATGTATAGGAGGGATGAGACAGGAAGCCAGAGAGAGTCAGGGGCCAGGCTTGCTCTTTATAAAAATCCCCCTCCTGGGAACTAACACACATCATGAGACCAGCATTCGTCTCTTCGAAGGGCTATGCCCTCAATGACCTAATCACTTTGCAATAGGCCCCAACTCTTTTTTTTTT
>PVKS010026302.1:0-28823 GCA_004027875.1 Aplodontia rufa | reverse complement strand
CCCTCCAGCATCTATTATTGTTTATTTTCTTCATTTTTGCCATTCTGACTGGTGTAAGGTGATATCTTAATGTGGTTTTCATTTGCATTTCTCTGATTACTAGTGATTTAGATCTTTTAACTGGGAAAAGCATTCCCTCTCTTCTGCTTTGAGACCTTGGGGAGGCAACGTGTCCTGCTTTTACTGGATCCAGAGTACACACTCTCCTTTGAAACCTGCCTCTCTCTCTCTTTCTCCACCTGCCCCCGTCAGACTAACATCTTGCTCTGTCCTTTACAGTCTCCAATATGAATATACCATATATGTAAAATTGCCAAGGCCCAGGCTGGTACCAAATCTGCTCATTATAAGTTCCCAACAGGTTTTAACCTTAAAGAAGGATTCAAAGAAAGGTTTTAAAAAATCACTGCTGTTGCTGATTGCAAAAGTCTAAACAAAAAAATTATTTTCAGTGCAAGAACTCAACATTTAGTTAGAAGATTTTTGAAATTATAAACTAGAACTAGTTATCATGCTTTTTTGGCTGCCAAAAAAACAAAGATAAAAATTCACAATAAAAAAATTCATATGGATTTTCCTCTATTTCTCTCTTCATCCTTAAAATAAACATCAGACAGATTATAAACACCCTGTAAATACTTAATATTGATTATGTAATAAATATACAAACACAGGATACCTATTATATTATGAGAATATTCTCAGGGATTAATTATTCCTTTTTGAAGATTAGTTCTTGTCCATTTATCAAATACAATTTTTTTTAGTGTCCTTGAAGGTAATATCTTTCAACCTAAAAAAAGACTACTTGCAGCTATTTTAGCATGTAAAATTAATAGTAATTCTATTAAAGTTACAAATTCAAAAACTGGGGCTTTTAAGTTCAATGTATAAAGAAACTATTTTAATTAATAAGTAAAATAAACTATTTCTAAATCTGGTAGATTTACTCTTAAGGTGGACTTTTACTAATAGTTGGTGTCATTTAAACCTTAGTTAAGTTTCACTTAAGTATTTTAAATTTAATTTTTTTCTTTTTTTTGGTACTGGGGATTGAATCCAGGGGCACTTTACCACTGAACCATATTCCCAACCTTTTTTATTTTTTATTTTGAGTCAATTTTATTTGATCTAGTTTTTGTTTTCTGATACATAGTTGTGTATGTGGTGCTGGGGATCAAACCCAGGTGCTCCTACATGCTGGGCAATCACTTTACTGCTAAGATATGTCTCTAGCCCCTTATATTTTATTGTAAGACAGGGTCTTGTTAAGTTGCTTAGGGCCTCTCTATGTTGCTGAGGCTGGCCTTGAACTTGTGAACCTCCTGCCTCAACATCATGAGTTGCTGGGATCATAGGTGTGCATGACCACACCCAGCAAATTTAATATATTCTTTTTTTTTTTAAGAGAGGACAGTGAGAGAGAGAGAGAGAGAATAAATTTTTATTGAGTTTTTCACATGGCTTTCGTTGCTCTGATACTTAGTTGTGTATGTGGGTGCTGGGGTTTGAATCCATGTACTTGTGCATGCCGGGCAAGCACCATAACCACTGAGCCACCACTCCAGCCCCTAATATATTGTTTTTATCTAATACTGCTAACTAACAGAACTTACCCAAATGTTTAGAATAATATGAAACTAATAAAAATTATTAAATTCTATGAATCTTAAGTTATTTTAAGCATTTCATTTTAAGCTTATCTTAATTTTTAAACTTAATTCTAACTCTAAAATTAAAAACTCAATATCACATTTTAAATTGGAATCATGAGACTAATAATATGTCAGATTCTCTAATAAGCCAACAATTCTTAACTATTACAAATATTTAAAATATGGAATATACATAAATCATAAAGTTAATGTAAAATAATTAATTTTACTGGTCATTAACTCATTATTTCAATCCACAAGAGTCAAATAAGGAAGTTTGATGAACGAAGCAAGTTGAGACTATTGTTACAAGCAAGATGATTTAACAACCCCCAGTAAACAAGGATATTTGCTCAGTGGCTACTATTGAACCAGAAACTTCTGACCAAGACACCTTTGGAGCACTCAACCTCTAAAGTTATTTTTCTTGCCACATTTTGTGTTCACAATGCAATTAGACTCTAACCCCATTCTCCTCCTAGTGGGGCTGTCTCATAGACCCTCTTCCCTAGATTCAAGTTATACATTATTTAATATTCAAGGTTGGATTCAATTTATTTATTTACTGTTGATAGTATTCTTAATTGTTTTCATAGTTTTCTTCTCACTTAGGGACACAACTCTTAAAAAGATATTTTAATGATAATCAGACTTTACCTATCTTGATTGTGTCACACTAATGACAGTAGTCATTAACCTTCACTGGATCTCTTCTTCAGGTTACTGTAAGATAGGAATGGCTTATTAAGGACACATCTCATAGGTCTCTGGAGTACTCTTTAATGTTTCCCTACCCTCTTGGATCCTGCTCTTGGTTGGTATGCCCTGGTCTGTGAAGGATGGGTCTGAGACAATTTAGGCTGAATGGGTCTGGGATGAGAAGGCTTAACTTGGGAAGACTGGGGCCGTGGGGCTCTCGTTTGAGAAAGTTTCGGTTGAGAAGACACAGGTGGGGAGGGTTTTGGTTGGAAGTGCTTGACCTGGGATGGCTTAGTCTGATGAGATTTGAACTGAGAGCTGGGTATAAGTTTGCTTTTAGATACAGAATGAGATCCTGTTTGGAAAACTGGATTTGAAGGCCCCTGGGCAATCAGTTGGCTTTCTTGCTGAGCAGCAGGTCTTACTAGTTTTTGTATATTTCCTGTTGACTGAAAGCACTGGGGGTAAGGATCTTTAATATGAGGTGCTGTTCTCATAAATCTTCCAGTTAGTTGATTAAGTTTTGGGGCCTGGCCTTGCCCAGGCTGTGGCTTCCCTACTGCCTCTCCTAGCTGTGAAGTCAGAGAATGTAAGTGACCTACCAAGGAGGCTACTGCCCCAAACTTTTCAAGAGCTCCCCTTGTTTGTGGTCTCTCGGGACAGGCCCATACAGGCTGATAAATGGGTCTCGGTGGTCTCCCAAATGTTCCATTCAAGTGATGTTCCCAATAAGTGTTTGAAAATTTCGTGAATCTTTCACCTGAATAAAATTTCCGAGGTTGGGAACATTGAATACCAAAATCTTTGCCTTTTTTACGGAACCTTGAATTCCAAATGGACAAAGTACAGAGCCATTTAGATCTCTTCTCTGACCCTAGGTGGGAACTCATAATCCAGGGAGTTTCCAAGGAGACATGGTTAAATTCACTTCCAATTCTGGTTGGTGAGGGCCAGCATTTTTCCAGATGAGGCACAAATACTGGAGAGTGGTGACAGTTCTGAAAATTCTGGCTGACCTCACACCTAGCTCTAGGCTCCCTTATAAGCCTCAGAGCTGGGTTTTCAGATGAGCTTTTAGACTGACAACGTCTTTGTTGCCCTTCACCTTCAACTATTCCAGCCATGTTCATATTCGGGAAAACTTGAATCACTTGAGCACTCTCAAAATCTTGGTCTACCTGAATCCCCAACTCTCTGGCCAGGCAGGCCATATCCTCCACAGACACACATCTGAGTGGAGAGGATATCACTTCCTGGAGCGCAGCTTGAAGACCCTCCAAGTTCTTTCTTCGGTCCCCAGCTTCCTCCCCGTCCCAAAACAGTAGCTGAGATGACTTCAGTTTCAAGGTTCTCTTGAAAATCTGAGCTTCTTCACGCACCCTGGCTTGGGGACTGAAGACAAAGTAGTATCTTTGAATGGCAGCTTTTCCTAAAAACATTAACAAGCCCCATTCCTTCTCACTGAGACTGTCAGTGAAAAAAAACACAGCTGTGGAAACTTTCACCAAAAACTCAAACTGTGTCCAAAAGCTTTCTAGGTCTCCATGAAGGTTGGCCACAGCAACAGGTTTTTGGAAAATACTAGGGCTCTCCTTTCGATCATCGCTATTAGGAAAACACCATGTCATCTCCACCAGGCCATCAGATATTTGCCGGGGAAGCACTGGAACAGATAAATCCTGATGAAGAAAGATTTGGTGTGATTTCAGCTGGTCAGGGCTGAGGAGTGCATTGAGAATTCTGGACTTGGAAAAACTACAGTGTCCTAGACGTACAAAAGAGATGACAGGCATCTTCATGAGACTCAGAAACTTTTCAGCATCCCTGTTGGACTGTGTTGACTGCTTCCTCACAATGCCCTTCATGGCCCCCAGCATTAAGATGCTTTTGTTGTTTTCCAAGTCTGGCAGAAGCAGGGGAAGAGCAAACCGGCACTGATACATGTTTGACATGACTTCTCGCTGCAAAGAGCTGTCTGAACACAGCATAGAGGCACAAAGCACATCAAGGGGATTGATGGTTCGTATGTCTCGAATTTCCAGCTTTTCCAGCGCAGACAGCAATTCCTCCTTGCTATCTTCATACAGAACCCTTTGCCTGGGAATCGAGTCTCTGGCTGTCACATCCAATGCTCGAACTTTCATCAGGAAATTCCAGGCTAAGTCTGCTGGAGTCTCAGGTGTCCACCTACATCCGTGATCTAAGGAGAATTGTTTAATAAAATCTGGCAGAATCTTTCGGCTTCTATCCATGTTCAAACAAGACAGTACATCTTTAAAAAGCTTTCTTCTTTCTGTAAAAGAGAAGATACTCAATGAATGTTATGTACAGAGTCTGTTTCCTTCACTGACTTTTTTTTAAAGAGAGAAGGACAGTGAGAGAGAGAGAGAGAGAGAATCAATTAATAAAAATTGAGTTTTTCATGTGGCTTTCGTTGCTCTGACAATTAGTTGTATATGTGGGTGCTGGGGCTTGAACCTGTGTACTTGCTTATGTCGGGCAAGTGCCGTAACCGCTGAGCCACTGCTCCAGCCCTCTTCACTGTCTTTTTAAATTAAATAAGTAGCTGACATTTTCACTACGAAAAGAGTAAACAATACAAATGAAGGGAGCATCCCATTTCACCGTTTTGCCTGCTCTATTTCTATTCTAAGAGATATGTCAATATGGTATTGTATGTTTGCTTCCCATCCTTTTTCTGTATAAGTACAAAAGTATGCATGCATATATGGAAATATACAGCTTTGCATAATGAATACTATTTTATTTTTACATAAGTAATATCATATGAAATAAATGATTCCTCAACTGCTTTCCACTCAATGGTATTCTTTGCAAATTCTTCCAAGTCAGCATATGAACAGATCTACCTAATTTATTTTAGCCATCTTATGGTACTCCAAGTTTGGAGGGGCTATGACCTAATCAATCATTTATTGTAAAAAGCATTTAGGTTTTTGAATTCTTTGTCCTTCTTCTTCTTCTTTTTTTTTTTTTTTTGACTGTTTGTATTCAACAATGAAAATCCTTGTTAATTCTTTTTTTTCCCCTTTATTTATTTATGTATGCAGTGCTGGGGATCAAACCTGGGACCTAACGCATGCTACACAAGGGCTCTTCCACTAAGCAACCTCTCCACCTCTCCAGACTATTAGTTCTTCATTATACATATGTAATAAGGAATCTCTAGGTTGATCCTGATTTCTTTCTTTTTTTTTTTTTTTCCTTCTACCAGGGGTGCTTACCCACTGAGCCACATCCCCAGTCCTATTTTATTTTGAGACAGGGTCTTGCTAAATTGCTTAGAGCCTCTCTAAGTTGTATAGGCACACACCACCATGCCCCCTGATTTCTTTCTTAAATTTATCACTAGCTTAATTTTAAAGAAACTGAAGATTTTATTTCTATTAAAATTTTCTTGGAATTGACACGCTTTTCCTAATATCTTCTGATCTCCCATTTTTAAATATATTTTCTAGCTGAGTTTTTTTTGGGGGGGAATAGAGATAGTGCTTAGTAGAGAAAGAAGGTTGGAGTGGATTTTATTTCTGACATATGAATGAGATGGCAAATCAGCATAAGTTTGTTAAATCTCTTTGAAAAGGAACCTAGAAAAATAATAGAAATGGGAGAAAAGCATGGATTTTATGAATGAACAATAATAACTAAAAATATCTTTGCGTAGTTTCAAGGTTGTATAAATGGGTATATGTGCTGATGCAAGAAAATGAGGGGAAATTGATGGTAGCATAAACGGATCCCAAAGCAGGCAATGGTGAATAGTTTTCAGGAAAGCTTTTAAGTTCTGCTTTTGCCTATCCCACGCTTTGCCTTAGGTCGACTATCCTCCTCATCTTTAGCATAGAAATTGGCCGTCACATAACCCAGGCCTGTACCTAGAGTTGACAATGTTTTAATGGTGCTGAGTGGAGTAGATGGAAGGAACAGGGTATATGTACATACAAAAACAGGATGTATCTGATTAAGCACAGAGATGGGTGAAAAAAGTAAGCAATAATATCTAAAACCCAATATCATTTTTTTTAAGAGACAGAGAATCCACTTTATTTAGTTTTCATCTGGCCTTTGTTGTGCATGTGGTGTTGGGGTTAGAATCAGGGTCCTTGTGCATGCCAGTCAAGCAGTCCAACCGCTGAAATAGCTCAGATAATGCAAAAAGAAATGAACAGAGTTTTACTGAAATAAAGACTGAATTTTTAATTTGAGTCCTGTCAGGTTAATGGGTAATTAGACCAAAAATGAAAATAAAAATTCAGATTCTTGAAAACAAACAACCCAGAGTCTCTACAACCTGCTATACACAGTAATAGGTCACAAATCCAAAGTTAACAAATATAGGAAGAAACTGGAAAACTAGTCCATGATTAATCAATGTAGACTGACCTCAAGATGACCCAGAAACCAACATAGCATGTAAGAATTTTAAGGAAGCTATCTCAACTATTCTTTTTTTTTTTTTAAAGAGAGAGGGACAGTGAGAGAGACAGAGAAAGAGAGAAATAACTTTTATTTAGTTTTTCACATGGCCTTCATTGCTCCAACACTTATTTGTGTACGTGGTGCTGGGGTTTGAACCTGGGTCCTCGTGCTTGCCAGGCAAGCGCCAAAGCCACTGAGCCACCGCTCCAGCCCTTTAACTATTCTTAATAATATGATACATAATAAGCCCATAATGAAAAATTAAATAGAAATTCACAGGAAAAAGTAGAATATATTAGAAGAAGAAAATTCTAGAATTAAAAATTACAATGTGTGGATTTTTAAAAAATCACTGCATGGATTAACAGGAGATTAGAAATGGTAGAAGAAAGTCAGTATCCAATCAGAAGAATAGAAAAAAAAATTGAAGATAAAAGAAAGTCTTAAGAATTTGCAGCAATATTAAAAACTTTAGCATACGTATACTTGAAGTCTCAAAAAGGAAAGTGGAAGTAAACAAAAAATTTGAATAAACAATGGCTCAAAAATCCCCAAATTTGGTTTAAAACTTTTTTTAACAGATTCAGAAGACTTTTAAAATAATGAGATAAAAACAAATAAATTGCACCTAGAAACATCAGAATCAAATGCCAAAAAAATTAAGAAAAACTCTTAAAAACAACCAGAAATAAAAATGAAACTACACTTTCAGGGAAATTGATTATAAAATAACTGATGACCGCATCAGAAACAACAGAAGCTAAAAAGACAGAGCAATGACATCTATAAAGTGCTGAAGACAAAAAAAAATTGCTATTCTAAAATTGTATAATCAGCAAAAGTATCCTTGTGGAATGAGACATTTTTTCAATAAACAAAAACCAAGAGACTTGCCAGGCATGGTGGAGCATGCTTGTAATCCCAACAACTCAGGAGGCTGAGACACAAGAATCACAAATTTGAGACCTGCCTCAACAACTTAATGAGACCCTAAGCAATTTAGCAAGACCCTGTCCCAAAATTTAAAAAATAAAATAAAATAAAAAGGGCTGGGGATGTAGCTCAGTGGTAGAGACCAGACCCTCTGGGTCCAATCCCCAGTACTAAGAGACTTTACCACCAACAGAGTGTATTAAAAACAATACTAATAAGCAAAAAAGTTCAGTTGAAAAGAAAATAGCATAAAATGAAAACTTGAATCTCTCATTAGTTGATCCAAACTACAAGCTGGAGTAGAAGAAAGTTGCTACAGTTTATATAAGTTAACCTTGGACAGAGCACACAAGACAATGTTTTAAGATTTCTTGGGACCCAGATTTGATGCTGTGATTTTTATTTTTATTTTTTGCATGAAATGTAACATGATAAAAAGCATGATGACCCTTCTTTAAGTCAGAGATATTTGGATTTTATTTTTTCCAGATCCTAGCTGCATAGACAGATCTTACTCAGGTAAGAGAAAGGATAGCTATTAGTCTCCTGTCAAATAGAGTGGATGGACAGCCTCTAGAATTATACTGCACTCATAATCATATTATCATCAGGGTAATGATATGTTAGATTGAAGCAATAATAACCACAATTAGTGACTTTCTGATATCCATAATCTTTGTAATGTTACTTTGCAAGGCTTGGCAAGAGTTGTAATCTGTTTTCCCCCCACCATCTGAATCTGTTGGCTATGTGACATGTGCTAGCCAACAAAATGAGGCAGAAGTAATGGTATTATGGTATGAATGATGTGCCTCCCCAAAAAAACATTTGAAAGATATGATGAAGGCAGACCAGAGTGATGCTTCCAAAAGCCAAGGAATGCTAAAGATCTATAGGTAGAAAAAAAAAAAAACACCAGAAGGTAGGAGCAGATTTTTCCTAGCTTCCTCCTTTAGAAAAACCAATCCTGCCAGCACCTTGATCTTAGACTTCTAGCCCCCAAAACAATGAGAAATACATTTTGTTATTTGTTTCTTAAGCCACTCATTTTGTAGTGCTTTGTAGTATCCCAAGCAAACTAACCAAGCTGTGATGAGGAAGAAATTATTCTTTTTCTACTCGGTAGAATTATGAATCCCCAAACTTGAGTTGATTGTGAGATGGTAGCAGCTACTTTCCCATTTTCTATTCAGAATTTGGTGGTCATTAATTTTGCAAGCAATATCTTTCCAATTTTTTTCATATTTTTAATGTTCACTGAAAAACTTTTGAATCAGGGGTGGTGGCCCATGTCTGTAATCCCAGCAACTCGGGGGGCAGGAGAATTGCAAGTTCAAAGCCAGCAGTTTCTTAGTGGTTAGAGCACTTGCCTGGCATGTGCAAGGACCAGGGTTCAAAATCCAGCACAACATACACAACTAAGTATCAGAGAACCAAATACCAGATGAAAAAATAAATAAAATTGATTAATAAAAAAGAAAGATGAGTATCAATATCTTGGGATCTAAAATATTTACCATAAACTCCTACTGACTGTTTCCACTACAGTGGGTTCAAAGTATAATCCCAATATCTTTCCGGTCATTAAGGCACTAAAATGACTTAAGTGATTTGTTCTAAAGAATAGAAGGTCACATCTAAAACTAATGGTTAGCAAAAAACTCCTCACATGTATGATGGAAGATGACTGTGGACATTTATAGGCTGACAATGAATACTCACTTTTGTTTATTACCCTCTGAACTCAAGGGTTCTGCATCTGCAGAGTTAATCAACTGTGGATGGAAAATATTTAGAAAAAACTTCCATCTGTCTGAACTTGTATGGCCCTTTCTTGTCATTTTTCCCTAAACAATTCAGTATAACAACTATTTACATTAATAATATTAATATTAATGTTAACCTTAATAGTGTAAAACTATATTAATAATAATATGGTATATATGTACTAATTGAAAATAAAAATATATTTTAAAAAGAATAAAAGTGAAATATATAGGAAGTGTAGGTTATACACAAGAGAGATGGGGGCAAAGTTAGGCAGGCAGTGTAGGCAGAAAGATAGGGGTCGGTAAGGAGGAAATTGGCTGACAGTCATTTTTTCTAAAGGGGCAAAGAGCTTCCGCTGTTAAACCCCTGTACTAACACAGTCCTCTACTAACAAAGGTGTTCTGGACACAGGCATCTCTTCTGCCCATAAAGGTGCTAGTGGGCCCCGGAGACAAAAGACTAGATCAGACCAGAGCTTCTGGGTCCTGCTCCGAGGCATGCGGGAGGGAAGCCAATGATTAATCAAAGAGGGAGAGTCTTGGGAGACTATAAGAAAGATGAGCCGGACCCTCTCTTTGACCTTTCAGCTCTGAGACTCCCTTCTCCTGGAGAAGTCCTTTCTTTCTATCCTTTCTTAAATAAACTGCTCCACTTGCCTTGGTGTCCCTTGGTTTCATTCTTCGATTGAAAGAACATGAACCCAACATCCCCCAAATCAGCAGCACAAGCAAGTACTATGCCATTTTACATAAGGGGCTTGAGCATCCACAGACTTTATATCCAGGACAGGTCCTGAAACATATCTGCCTTGAATATGAAGGACAGCTGTACTGTCCACCACTTCCCAGATCCTGGGTGCTCCTTAATGTCAACACCCAGCTCTGAAGACATTCCATGATAGAGAGAGGTTCAAGGAACTTTTTTCTGCTGACATCTGTGCCCTGTCTCCTCTATTCATTAGGTCATAGTTACCTTATTAATGTACTGATACGTTGTTCCCTAATTTACTATACACATATTATCTCCATACCTTCCAGATGTTTATCCCTCTCCTCCAATGACATGCTGGTGGTCTCTGTACACTCACAAATGTGTTCATCAGAGAATCCTGTGGATTCTGAACACTCAGAGTCCTCTCTACCATGATATACAATGTGCTGTGGAACATCATAATCTCCGTCTTCCACAGTAGTTTCTGCATCTTCCATGCACCCAACAGAATCTGGATATTCCTCTTCT
Source organism: Aplodontia rufa (assembly GCA_004027875.1). Taxonomy (NCBI): domain Eukaryota; kingdom Metazoa; phylum Chordata; class Mammalia; order Rodentia; family Aplodontiidae; genus Aplodontia; species Aplodontia rufa. Next base: position 18,087 of record PVKS010026302.1, on the reverse strand, counting down.
CCTAAGTATAAAGAATCGTCTGGCTCCTCATATCTCTGTCCATCTTTTAAATATGTAACAGTTGTTGGAATTTCATACTCAACTCTTTTGACTGAATGTGACCCTGTGATTTTTGGAGTGTCATATTTCTTCTCTGTCTCCCTGGGGGCCAAAGCAGTTTCCTGGTAACCAGTTTTCTTATCCCTGGAGAATGCTGAGATTTTCAGATCCAAGTGTTCTTTGTCTTCAGAAGACATTGTGATCTCAGGATTCTTGATTTTTTTCTTTCCAGGGAAAGAAATATTTTCTGAATTCTTATTTACTACCATATATTGAGGAGATACTATATCCTTGTGTTTTAAAAGTTCTGAAAAGAACAAGAAGATTTGATTATTTATTTTGTTTTTACAGTTTAATAAAAATCACTCATAAAATAACTTGAGTTTAAAACAAACAAACAAAAAGCTCAGCTGGGCACAGTGGTGCATGCCAGTAATCCCACCTGCTCAGGAGGCTGAGGTAGAAGGATCGCAAATTCAAAGCCAGCCTCAGCAAATTAGTGAGGCCCTAAGCAACTTAGCAAGATCTGTCTCAAAATAAAACCTAAAAATGAGCTGGTGATATGGCTCAGTGGTTAAGCGCTCCTGGGTTCAATCTCTGGTACCAATAAAATAAAATTAAATAAATGAAAAGCGTGAAAAATGAAATAAGCCAGACTCAGAAAGTCAAAACTCTGATATGTGGAAGATAATACAAAAAGAGGGGAGAGATTCCATGAAAATAGAAAAGAGACCAGTGGAGTAGAGGAAGGGGACCGAGTGGGAGGGCAGAGGTATGGAAAAAGGGAAGATGGTGGGATGAATCTGATCAACCTTCCCTAGGTACATATATGAACACACCTCCTTTATACAGGCATGCAATTCCTCCGCTTTATTTCACTGGAAGATAGGGAGACCTAATACTGCCTCCTATCTAATTTGTATGGCAACAAGTCAACGTCACAACTTCTTTTTCCCACAGGGGGAAAAAAAAACCTTATCACACTATTTCCTTGCTCAAAACTTTGAGTCTCTTACAGCAACATCACAGAATAAATGTGTGAAACAGAAAATTTGAATCATCTCCCAAAAACTAGGAATGGAACCACCATATGACCCAAATATGCCACTCCTTGATATTTATCCAAAATATCTAAAATCAGCCTGGTATATGGATACAGCCACTTCAGCGTTTACAGCAGCACAATTCACAATAGCCAACTCATGGAATCAATCCACATGGCCCTCAAAAGATTAATGGATTAAGAAAATGTGCTATAGATGCACAATGGAGTTCTACTTAGGCATAAAGAAGAATGAAATAATGGCATTTGCTACTAAGTGGATGAAAATGGAGAAAATCATGCTAAGTGAAATAAGCCTGATTCTGAAAATCAGGGGTCAAATATTTTCTTTCCTATGTGGAAGCTAGAGCAAAGTAAGTGAAAGAAGGTGGTTGGGGAGGGGATAATATGTCTTAAAGATTTAGGGAAGATCAGTGGAATAGAAGAAGGAGGATAAGAGTGAGGGAGGAAGGAAAGGAAAAGGGAAGAAAATGGAATGAATTTAACAAAATAATGCTATATTCATATATAAAGGTACCAAAGGGAATTTCACCTTTATATATATGGAGAAAGCACCAATCAAAAGTAAATAAAGGGAGGAGGATATTGATCAAATTGTATTGCTGTGTTGTGTGCATCTAGGAATATGTGACAACAAATCCCATCATTATGTGCAACTATAATGCACTAATAAAAAAATAAATTTAAAAAAGTAAATAAAGGAGTAAAAGGAAGATCAGTAGAGTAGAGGAGGGAGAAGACAAGGAGGGAAGAGGGGACAAAAATGGGGGTGGGGATGATGAAATCAAATTCCTTGCATGTATGATTTTGTCAAAATGAACCCGAATAGCATTTATAATTATATTGCTCTAATAAAAAAGAAAAGAAAATCTGAATCACAAATAATATTTGCTTATGGATCTAATGTGGCTCACAACTCACATTTCCCACGGCCACTACAAAAGAAATCTAATCTCTATAATTCCTAATGAGTAAGCAAATAGCTGTAATTTAGAATAGTGTGTCCTAGAAATAATGAAACCTATTTCCTAAGCATATGAGTCATGTCCTACATTAGGAATCATTAACATTCACTTTTTCTTTTTTAGTCCCTGCCTCTCCAACGTCCTTTAAAATAATCATAAGTCCTTAAAAAGGGAACTATACCTTCCTCTAGTGGTTATTTCCAGAATTACTAAATGATATATTATAGAAAAACTGCTCCCTCATCTGATATTAGTGTTTTGAATCATTTAAGAATTAGCATTTGAGTGTATTTCAAAAATAGCTAGTAGAGAAGATTTTGAAATGATAAATATTTGCAGTAATGAATATGCCAATAACCCTGATCTGATCATTACACGTTAAATGTATAAGTTGAAATATCACACTGAACCACATAATGATGTACAATTAGTATATGTCAGTTAAAATAATATATATTTTAAATAAATAATTATTTGAAAAAGAATTAGCATTTAAATTGCTCCAGAAAACTGAGGTTCTGGCATTCTTATCATAGAGAAAATAAAGTTACTGATCGGTCATCTAGGTGTGCTAAAGATTATTTGTACTGTATTTTCAAAATGGCTTTTCTAAGTGAAAGATGCTGCTTGAGGTCTTGCAATTGTTAACTTTTGTGAGTTCACTTACTTGAGAAAGAAACCCTGGATCATGTCATTACTAAAAGTATTCTCTGTCCAACGGAGGGACCTCAGGCTGTACATAATACCAGGACTACAAACACTTTATGAAATAACTGAAATTTTTGAACAATGCATTTTGAATTTGAACAAAATTCAAAGATCAACAAATTACCAATCCTCTAAATCAGTAAGATACATTGTTCTCTGCTTTTTAAATTCTGCATACTTTCCCCCATCTCATATTTCAGAAAAAATTATAACTAGGAGAAAGACAAACAAAAATAGTAATGTGGTTTTTTTTTTTTTCAGAAAATATACCCCCTTACCTTTACCCTTATCCCTGACCCCCACAAAAATATAAAAATTCAACTTACCCTGCTTTAAGCCCCAACTGGTAGCTGTCTCTGGAAAAGTACTAAATAAACTCTTGAGAAAACACTGACAGCTCACCTCTCCCTTTTTCTGCACCAAAATTAACAGCCTTCGACTTTTCTTCAAGGGATCTGTAACTTTATCTAGAGTCTCATAATCTTCCTCAGAAATCAGCCCTCGAGAGGTTAACGTGTCCAAGATGGAATCTGGATCTTCTTGGAGGATTTTAAGCAACTTTTTTCGTTGCCTTTCTATGATCTCTGAGGGAGCACTCTTGGTAGCCATTGTTTCTGGTTCTTAGAGCAGGAAGTGGATGATGAAGTCATTCTGATGGATAAACAAATAAGAGTGGGCAGAAAAAGACAAGACAGCAATTCCATTTAGCAAGATAAAATGTCCATAACACCTAGTTTTGGAGAGAGCAGATGTAAACAAGCACTGTGGGGGAGTGCAGTCCTGAGAACTCTCTGAGCCTAGCTCCTTGTGGAGTATTTATTCCCTTTCCCCACCCCCATTTTGTGGAACTAGGGATAGAAACTAGGGCCTCCTAAACTGGGAGTGGTGGCCCATGCCTGTAATCCCTGCTACTAGAGAGGCTGAGGCAAGAGGATCCACAAGTACGAGCCCAGCCGAGGCAATATAGTGACACCGTTTCAAAATAAAATAAAATAAAATAATAATAATAATAATAATAATGGCTAATTTTTAACCCAGTGGTAGAGCACCCTGGATTCAATCCCCAGTGCTGCAAAGCAAACACACCAGGAACTCCGAGTACTCTGCTATTAAGCTGCATTCCCAGCCCTGTCTGTTCTTTTGGTGGCTTGATAGTCTCATGAAGACTCAGCCTGTGGTTCACCTCTGCCAAGAAACCTCTCCTGAACCTCAGGTTGAACTAGATAGTCCCTGCTCTAAACCCTGTACTGTGATAAGAATATAAATTAATTGTTTTTTTGGAGATCAATCTGGCATTATATGCAGGACTAGGTAAATAAATAAGTGAGATGAAAATAAAAATGTGTATCCTCCAATTCAACAATTCCACTTTGGGAAATTATCTTAAGGAAACTGTCGGATGAATGCTCCAGGATGTATGTACAAGAATCTGCATTATCACATTATCAGAACAGAAAATTAAAAATAATCTAAATTCCCATAAATTGGAAATTTGGGGACTAAATGTTGATATGTCAACAGTGAAACATCAAAGAACTATTTAAAAGGATGAAGCATATATATATAGAGAGAGAGAGACATTTTATTTCTATATATCTTACCAATATATACACACATATATATATATATCTTGTCAACATATATAGACAAGTAATGATATACATATTTGTCATGAGCTAGCTATGCCATTAATGTAGACCAAACACATTTGTGTCTTTCCACAATGCCCCAATTTATTGAATAACAATAAATTCATAAACTATATCCCTTTCATTGGATGTAATTCACTGAGTAGTTGTGGGTCACCTGGTTAATCATAACCTGGACAACCATAGGTTCTTTTATTCCAGTTTGAATTACCAATACCTATGATACTCAAGTCACACATCACATTTTACATCATGATATGTATAGGTTATGGAAATGTTAAGAACTGGTAAAGGTGGGCACAGGGGTGTGGGAGGCCACACTGAGAGCAAAGGCAGAGAGCAGATACAAATGCAAGGGTCCCTGTAGGTGGTTCAAAAAGATTACAAATCAGCCAAAGAACTTGTTCAGGGGACTCAAGGCACAGAGCTATGGAACCATACCAGGCCAGGGTCTAGAGGGCAGGCACCTTTGGAGTTGGCCACATCAAGAAGGGAGATCAAGCTGAGTTGCAACCCAGGATCAGAGAGTTGGGCAGTTGCTTTCTGTCCACCTCATGATGCTTTTACCATGTCTGAGGATAGGTTGGTGTGTCACTTCAACCAGTCTTGAGGTGCTCCTCCTTTTATGGGTCCAATGTGAGGAAGTTACTCCATTAGGTGGTCTGGTGTGTTTGATAAACTCATAGGCCTGGTTTTTCTGATATGGGGTTGATACACCCATGCATCCATGCACTAGTGATTTAATTCAGTAAGTTCATAGGTGGTCTTTATTTATTCATGCAATTAATTTATTTATCAGTTTATGCCTTATGGTTGTGCTAGGAAGATGGTGATTATTTACTTGTACAAACTGTAGAATCATCCTACCTTACCGCTTACACTTAAAATGAAGTAACTTGCAGCAAACTTCTGCTTTCTAAAATAGAGTTAACTCAGGGCAAGGCACAGACTGAAAACTATTGTTCTATTCATCATGGAGTAACTCAGAGCAGGACTCAAGTCTACTTTCCACAATATTGTTAGGGAAAGCAGCATATTACAGACCCTATGTGGGGGTTTTGTTATTTTGTTGTTTTCTTTGCAGTGTTGGGGATTGAACTCACGGACTTGTGCATACTTGGCAAGTATTCTACCACTAAGCTACACCCCTAGTCCCCATTTTTGTTTTTAACATATTAATGTATATGTAAGTCATATTGATAAGTGTTTTTATAAGTGACAGAAAGTACCCCCAAGCAACTGGAGACACTGTAGCTCAAAAAATAGAACACCCAATGAAGAGAGTGTCCCCTAAGTGGGACCAGTTACCCAATACCTAACAAAGGCTGCCACCCCAAGTGGAAGCTGTCATCTCCTAATGGGAATCAAATCACAAATCACCTGCTCAAGCAATGATGACCTTCCCAGAGCTTCAAAGAACCAGTCCAGAGACAATGATCAACCAGACCACGGCCTGAACAAGATGACCTACTATGCCAGCTATGTGACTCCCCAGATATGCAAGCCCCAACCCTTGTCTTTGTTCCCATTTTCCATAAGCTCAACATCTCTCAGCTCCCCTGAAAACAAATCTTTGGTACTCTACCTCTGTATCCATTCTTCCCGGAATGGCCACACTGATTAAAGATTTTTTTCTGCTCTTCACCATTGACTGCCTCTTTGCCTGGCATATTGGGCTGAGTGACCGAGCCTGGTATGTTGGGACCCCCCCGAAGCCAGACCCTTCAATCTAGGACTCCAGTGACATTAAAAATACATATCTAGGAGCTGGAGAAGTAGCTTTGGAGTGCTTGCCTGGCATGTTCAAGGACCTGGGTTCAATCCCCAGCACCACATACACAACTAAGTGGGGGAAAAACATTAACCAAATGAAAAAATAAAAATTATGTTTCTCACTCTAACTCTCTTCAAATATATATATATATAATATATATATAAATATATACATAGATTTATAACAAAAAGCAAAGAAATGGTGAATATGAAATTCAGAATTATGGTTATCTAAGGTTAGGGGAAGGAGGATATCCTCAAGGGATGGATTTATAGGTGTTTATGATATTACAAAGTTAAATAGTTATATAAATAATAGCAGGTCATGCACAAACAAATGATAAAGATGTATTAATAACCAAGATAATGATTAATCCAATTTTTGTCCCTAAAGATGAAAATTGAATTTTAAAATTACTCATATTAAAAATTCATTCTAATGTTCTGAGGATTTAATTCAGTGCTATAGTGCTTGCCTACTATGTGCAAGGTCTAGGTTGAATTCCCTATACCACAAAAATTAGTTTTAGGCATAAAGATTTTTTTCTTCAAAGATGTTTTTATCTGACAAATTATAATCAAAAATGATTATGGACACTGAGTGATGCTATGACATACATACACATATACAATAAGGAATGATTGAATCAAGCGAACATATCTTTCATTTTAATTACTTATCATTTATGCTTCCCATCAAACTATAACTCTGTAGCCTTTGAATAATATCTTCCCATTCCTACTCCCTCCCTATTCCCAGACTCTGGTAAATCACCATTCTACTCTTAGTAAGTTTTTAAAAATGTGTGTCAAAGGTATGTTTTCAAGAGATACATGACCCCAACCTGATATTAGTAATGTCATCAAGTTCACTAATCCTTAATTATTTTATTTTTGGTACCAGGGATTGAAGCCAGGAGTGCTTTATCATTGAGCTACATCCCCAGCCCTTTTTAAATTTTGAGATAGGGTCTCACTAAATTGCTCAGGGCCTCACTAAGTTGTTGAGGCTGACTTTGAACTTGTGATTGTCCTGCCTCAGCCTCCCAAGCCATTGGAATTATCAGCTTGTGCCACCACACCAGGCTCCTGGAGATTTTAAATCTGATGGGAATTCCATTCCTTTACAACTGGATATATACTTATCACAGGCTTGGAATGCAAATGAAGGGAGCTGGGGAAAGGTGAGTACGACTCTGATGTTGTTTATTTCATAAAATATAGTCAAGAGGTACAGTTTTGAAAGTATATCCTTCAAATGAAAACAGATGACACAGAGGTAAAATTTTTTAATTTATAGATGAGGAACTTAAATTATATATATATTTTTAAACAAAGTTCAGCAGTAATTTTGTTTTGTATACTGGACAAAACCAGTAGGACTAAGATGTGACAAGTTCTGGTCAAAAGACTTGAGTGTATGGAACCATGGATATGAGAATTAAGATTTGCATATTCTCCTATCACTGCCCAAAGACACAATTTTAGAGGGTAAATGTCTAAGCTAACAACCTCAGATAATCCATTTCAGAAACTGAGTTAAGCCAGGCTTGGAGGTTTGCATTTGTAGTCCCAGCTACTTGGAAGGCCAAGATAAGGGTAACAGTTGAGCCTGGGAGTTCAAGACCAGCCTGGGCAGCATAGCAAGACATTGTGTTTTTTTCTTTTTTTTTTAAGTGCTGGTTCTGGCAGCACATATACTAAAATTGGAACAATACAGAAAAGATCAGCATGGCCATTGTGCAAGGATGACATGCAAATTTGTAAAGTGTTCCATACTTTAAAAAATAAGAAAAAGTTGATTTATGACCTAAATCTAGCAATTTAACAGGAACCTGGAAGTTCTAAAGGAACTTCATAGGTCTCTCAAGAGCCAAGGGGCAAAACTGATGTGGCTTTAAGTATACCAAAATGAAGTACCTCACATTAGGGACAGGAAGGAAAAATATTTCATTTTCTCCAATGTTTTCAGTTCTGGGGATGTCTGCAGGAAAGACAGTCAAGCAGTGCCTGTCATACTACTTGATTCTTCAGCAGTTGACATCTGTCCTACCCTTTCTGCACTGATGTTCTGACCTGTCCTAATCCCCACAACCTATAAATGTTAGGTAATAGGATGAATGACAAGTAAGATTGCAGACGGAATTAAGGTTAGCTCATTAGCTGATCTTGAGATGAAGAAATTATCTGGGTAGGAACAACATAATTACAAGGGGCTTTAAAGTATAAGAGGGAGGCAGACAGAAATGTACCCTGAAAAGGACTATAATTGGCCTTGAAGGTAGAAGGGGGCAACGGAAGCCTCCAAGGAAGGCAGACAGTCCTGCCGACATTTTAATTTTGCCATTTCTTGCTGTCGTTGCAGTGCTAGGGATTATGCCCACATTCTTACACATACTTGGCAATCACAGACCTTTGAGCTATACCCTCAACCCTATGTGTTAATTTTAGCACAGTAAAAACCTATGCTTTAACCAGCAGAAACTTTGTGGTTTTTTTTTTAACTTGGCAAGACCACATGAGACACTCTTTACAGATTTTAAGTGTGCGACACTATATTAACTGTAGGCTCAATATTATACTTCAGACCTCTAGAATTTATTCATTCCCCATAACTGAAACTTTATTATACCTGGTGACTAAATCTGGGTTGCTTTAAGATACTATGTTTGTGGTTAACAAAACAACAGCAAAACAAAAACAAAAAACAAAAAAACCTAATACAGCTCCTAATTCAGAAAGCCTCTCAATTAACAGTCGGGTCTAATCACCGGCATGTTTGCCTTCTCTCCTGGTTGTACCACTTTCTTTCTCCCCCACTCTCATTCTACCACTTCCAGAAAGCTGGAGACTGTCCAGCTTTATTCCCTGCCAAGAGGATGGTACTTATTAACCTGTGAAAATGGAACCTCTGATTCCTAGTGTCCATCTTAGCCTACTAGCAGACAATTTGCAAATTTTGCATTTGACAGGCCAGGGATGCTCAAGGTTTAGAAAGCAGACTGTTTGAGACCTGTTCCTCCACTAATTTTTTCCACTTCTTTTTTTAGTGCGTGTACTATAGTTGTAAATAATGGTGGGGTTTGTTGTTACATATTCGCACATGCATTCAATTTAACAATTTAATTTGACCAATATCATTCCCAAGTATTTCTCTTTACTTCTTCTCCCTCTCCCTCTCCCTCTCCCTTCCCCCATTAATTGTTGGGTTTTGTTTGTTTGTTTTTTGGTCCCAGGGTTTGAACCCAGGGGCACTTCACCACTGAGCCACATCCCCAGCCCTTTTTATTTTGAGACAGGGTCTCACTAAGTTGCTGAGACTGCCCTTGTACTTGTGATCTTCCAGCCTCAGCCTCCTGGGCCACTGGGATTACATGTCTGTACCAACGCGCCCAGCTTCCCCCATTAGCTCTTAAAAGTTTGGTAAACTGTCTTGTTTTTGCGAGGCTAGGGACCTTTTTGAATAAGAGGTTACAAATGCAATGGCAAGTGATCAGGTCGGTGGGAGGGCTATCAACTTCAAAATTGAACAAGGTATTTTTTAAAGTATAGATCTCCAGGCCCTACCCACACCTGCTGAATCAGATTTCCTGACCGTAGGGTGCTGGAAACTATATTTAACAAGTTCCACGCACGACTCCTTGGCATAATGAAATCTGGGATCAAACCAATTGCCTCTACATTGCTACTGTACAAAATCCACTCTGCCTTTGGACGCTGAGCTCCAGCCCTCCAAGGCCAATCTGTGCCTCCACACTCCCAGTGACCGTTCACAGTGAAAGCCAAGAGCCTCCGGCCCCGAATCCTGAGGAATCGAAGAAGCTGGCCTCTCCGGATTCGGGATCTCAGTCCCAACCGGTCGCTACCCGAGCGCCCGCAGCGCCCAGTCGGTGCGGTGGACCCCGACCAGCCCTACGTGTCTGATCTGCAGGATCCACAACTGTAATCTACAGTGTCTTCGAATCTGACACCAAACGTGGCAACACCAGCCCGCTGCAGCGGAAAAGCCAACTCTCGGGCTAAGAACGGTTCCCAGTTCTAAGGCGAGACCGAGCAGGACACGCTCAACCCAAAGCTCATTGGCAGACAGCCCCGCCGGTCTTCCGGGTTCTGAAACCCGATTGGCTCCTCCTGCTTCTGCCCCGCCTCTTGACTCCACCCACACAGTGCCTACTGCAGTGACGGAAGCTAAATAACCGTGCACCACAGGAAGTAGTTCCCCGGGCGGAAACTTCTGAGTGCGATCTGGCGGAAGTGCTTTCCCTTCCGGTCTCTTTGGTCCCGGCAGCAGAAGCGAGATGGTGAGTTTCTCGGGCTCTCTGAATCGATCTCCATCCTCGTGCCCTGTGTAGCGCTAGTTTGGTATTTGTGGAGAATCGGCAAGGCTCTGGGTAAGGGAAGCTAGTGAGCAGGTAAAGGTGCGTGCGGTGGCTGACAGGAGCCAGAAGAAGGGCTCTTGAATGAGGGACGCCGCAACCATGGAGCTGGCGCCGCTCTAAGTCCCCTGCTTCGGTTAGACTTTTGAAGAGGTCGCACAGCTTTGCTCTCGGATAGGAGTAAAGGGAGAAGTTTGGGAGCATTTTTCATAACAGCAGAGCAATTGTTGGTGCCTAGCAGGGGTCCTCGGGCTTTGGGACAGGCACAATACTTGGTCTTTAGCCGTACGCTTTTTTTAAAAAAATGTTAAGGTCAGTTTCAGTACACCAGCATCTCATGCGGAGGAGGTCTTTATGCTGACAGTGGCCTCTGACTTGGGCATTTAAGAATTTTAAAAACATCCCAGTTCTGGTCCTTATAATGTCAGTAGTTTTCCCTGAAAACGTCGGAATGCGTGTAGGAATTGCCAGATTTCAGACGTTTATCTTTATAATCTCCAGACGAAGGGAACGTCATCGTTTGGGAAGCGTCGGAATAAGACGCACACATTGTGCCGCCGCTGTGGCTCTAAGGCCTACCACCTTCAGAAGTCGACCTGTGGAAAATGTGGCTACCCTGCCAAGCGCAAGAGAAAGTGTAAGTAATGTTATTCAAGCTGCTTTTTGCACTGCACCTAAGTAGGAGTGTGGCTTTGAGCTTTTATTTGGTGCAGAGCAAAATTGCTGCACCATCTGTATGTTGGTGAGATGGAATAATACAAAAGTACTGTTAAGAAAATCGACAGCAATCCCTATGCGTGGTGTGTGGGGAAAACACTTTGAAATCTTCTGTTTTAGATAACTGGAGTGCCAAGGCTAAAAGGCGAAATACCACCGGGACTGGTCGAATGAGGCATCTAAAAATTGTGTACCGCAGGTTCAGGTACGGTTTTGTTTCAGTATAATTGGTCCTAAAGGATGTGGGTAAAAAAATCCTCACTTTTACTTGTGTAAGATTGTTTTGCCCAGATGGTAGTAGGAATGAGATGTTGGAAGGCTTTTTTTTTTTCTTCTCCACACATGCTTGAAATCAGATGATCTGAATTTTGTTAATCTTTGGTAAACATGTGGAGCATTTTGGGGGCTAAACTGCCCCAAAGTTTGCTATTTATTAGGAGTACCTAGGCTTCACTATAACTGGAACCAGAATTAAGTTTGGGCCTTAGAAAATCTTTTAAAATGAAGGTTATAAGCCCACCTGAGACTTAGCTGAGAACCTGGAGTAACTTCCAGGAGATGAAACAGATCTTGAATGAGATCCAAGTTGTTACAGACTTAATATGAGCCTGTATACCTCCTCTTACTGTGCTGTATTTTAGCAGTTGTTACCTGTTGATATTTTGAGATGGAAAATTCTTTGTTGTGGGGAGTTGTCCTGTATAAAACTTTTTTTAGAAAACTTGACCTCTGTCCACTTAATATCCTGGGCATCTGATTTTAAAACATCACGAGGAAATTTTTAATTTTAGGCTTTAGAAGCATATTTAGGTGTATCCATGTAAGCTTTTTGAATTTTTTTTGCACTTGAAGTCTGCAGTTGTATGGACTTAAGAGTTGAGCAGTTTGCTAGTATGAGAGCTAAGACCATGAACTAAAGTGTTTCCTAGTAAACCTGTTGGTTTTTCTTGACACAGTACCTGTTCCACCATGCCCAGCAGGAAAAATTTTTTACATATAAACTTGGGTCCCAAGCAGTAGAAAAGTGCTGACCCAGTGACCACATAACCAAAAAAGTTATTGAGCTTTTACTGAAGTTGCAGTCAACTGTAACCTAAAATGGATATCTTAAGGAGAATGAAATAAATTATAGCGGCTTATCAGTGATGTTGTAAAAATAAATGTCTGAACATATGAATGCAATCGTGATTTCAGCATTTAACTGAGATAAGCTTATTATTAAAATCTGTTTAGCAAAAATTAGAAGGTATGTATTGGATTACTAAAGTGGCCCTTTCTGTCTTTAACATGGTACAGGCATGGATTCCGCGAAGGAACTACTCCTAAACCCAAGAGGGCAGCTGTTGCAGCATCCAGTTCATCCTGAGAGTTTCAACAATTAGCTCCCCAATAAATGTTCTGGTTTTTAAAAATGTATCTAGTGTGGTAAAAATGTATCTGGTTTCTATGTACTAGGCTTGTAGAATCAATTACCTTGGTTTGGGGAATAGGATGATTTCATATCAGATTTACTTGTTAAGAATATTTTTTTGGAGCACTGAGTTGCTTTAAGTAGCATGTGGTTGGCTAGAGTCTGACTCTTGAGTGTGGTTAATAATTATAGAAGGCTTGGATATAAAGACATAAAGGGAGGATAGGATTGATGAATTGGGTTTTTTTTTGGAAAGGTAGTTTTACCCATCCTAGCATAAAGATTACTTGGCCCCTATCATGTAGCCTGTGTAGTGACTGAGTGAAACGTTAATGCATTTACTGGGTGTGGGTTAACTTGAAGAGAATGTCAATAGGATTGAGAGTGTGTAAGGCCTGAATGTGAGATTTTCTTGAAATCTCTGAAATTTTTTTCATGTTTTCTTAATCCTGATGAAGTAAGGAGGTATGGCTCACTTTGGCATGCCAAGTAAAGCATAGCATAAATGTTGGAACTGCTACATAAAGAAATCACAGTCAGGCTCTTACTACTTCTGTGCCTGTGTTCACTTGCAAATTAGTAACTTTCATGGGCTTGGGAGCAGTAGATGGTGTGAATGGTGGTGCTTTTAACAGTGGCTATAATCTAGACAGTAAAATTTAGGTTCAAGATAAAATTGCTTTAACCTTTAAAACAGCGATTATTTTAATAATTTGGTTTGATAGAACTGAATTTGATCTTGAGATTTTATAACCATCTTCCAGTATTTCTAATGCCTGGTTCCTGAGTGATGTAAAGGCCCACTAAAGTAGTTCAAAAGTCCAGTGTGGAGCTGAATCCAGGGTCGAACAAAAGCATAAAGATACACAGTGAGAGGATAGTGAAGTGATGCATTAAGAAAGGTGTGTTTTACCTCATTTGCTAGTGACTGTGGGTCTTTGCATGGATTAGTTTGGTTCCCATGAGAAATTCTTGGGTAATCCCTAAGTGTTCCAAGAGGCTTAGGGAAAAAATTCAAGGAGAAGCAATAGGAAAGAGATTGAATTCTAGTTTATGGAATGTTTGTGTCCTGAGTATCACAGCAGAGGTTTGAGCACAGCATACATCCAGCAAAAGGTGTCAGGCACTTGTTATTTTGAGCCAGGAACCAGTGTACCTGACCAACACTCATTAGCTCTTGAGTTTACATGAATCTGCGTTTCTTGGATAGGGAGCACTCAACCAGGTGGGTATTATAAATGGGTACTTAAAATTAGACTTGAACATAATGTCTCATGAATTGTTTTCTTGGCACTTTCATTCTTTTTCATGTATGTGTTCTAATATCTGACACTTATAAGTAAGTTTGTATTATGTGCAAGTGTCATGTGTCCCATTTGTTTTTGTGTAACAAGAATTGGATATTACTGAATAATAGCACTATTTTAGGCCTTGAATATTTATTGAAAGGCACATTTGGGAAATAACCTCCATTATAACAATCTTTCAAGGAAAGACAAACTCCTCTGTGAGAGAATCTGAGTGATAATTAGCCTGCAAATAATAACAAGTTGGTGGTTAAAACCTATGAAGTTTTGGCACTTCTGGGCTAAAGAAGCCACAGGTCTTTAGTGTTGGGTACCCTACTCCATTTTTGTAGAACAGTACACCCCAGACCAACCTGACTTGTTTACATATACAATTTGAACAATCCTATGCACTTACAGGCTCCAACCTTCATTTGGGGGGGAAATTTTTCCCCAAGAGAGAAAAGAACAGTGAGAAAAAGAATTTCATTTAGCTTTTTCATTTGGCTTTTGTTGTGTACCTGTGCTAGGGTATGAACCCACATCCAAGACAAGTGCCATAACTCAACTGCTCCAGCCCCTCATTTAAATATCAAGCAGTATATCTTGGATTCATATTCTAGTCTCTTCATCCTCTTTATTTTGCAGCTTGGTTTGCATGCCACATTTTTAAAACTTCAGGTCTTTTTATTGATACATATTCTATATTTGTCTTAAATATTGGTACCTAGTTCTACTATTAAGTTCAGATATTTATTCTGTTTTGGACTTTTGAGCAAAGCCGTGGTTTTCATTTTTGCAGTATTACATAAAAGTTTGCAAAAATGTTAATTATATTTTTCTATTTCTTAGTTACCCTGTGTACTTCTTAATTTTTTCCTCACAGGAATTGGCCCCAGTGCCTGTTGTTCATGCTGAACAGGTGCTTTACCACTGTATTATATCCCCAACCTCCCCTACTTTTTCCCCCTAGCTTCGTGGTACTAATTACCATGCTTGACTTTTTAATATTTTACTCTTCTGTCTGAAACACCTACCTTTTCATTCTCACTTCCCTCCTTGAGAACCTTAACCCCCCACATAAACTTGATCAGGTTGGATCTGTACCCAGCCTTCAAATAAAGCAAGATAAACCTATATTTTAACAAGCAACTGTTTTCTGTAAAGTTTCAAAAGTGTAGAGAATTATGGAAAACTGGAGACAGTGACATTTAAAACTTTTTATTTCCCATAGTACCAGAGTCCTGCAGTTAACACATAATGAGTTAAAAACAATCAGCCCAGTGATGAGAATCTAAGCTGCTCAGGAGGCTGAGGCAGGAGGATCACAAGTTCAAAGCCTACCTCAGCCAAGGTCCAAGCAACTTAGACCCTGTCTCAAAATTGAAAAAGGGCTTGGGGTGGCACCCCTGGGCTCAATTGCTGATACCAAAAGAAAAAACAGTTAGGCTTCTGTTATGCCTTGACATGGTACAGTTGAAAAGTATAATGCTGACTTTCTAGAGTTTGTCTGGAATTCAGATTATTGGGATTAGCAAACGACAGTCCCATGGTAGATATTACATAGGTTTCCGTGAGAATGTTGAAAAGGAGTAGGTAACAGTACATGAAGTGGTGCTAAGGTTTGTGGTAACGCAGGAAGGATTAAAAGGAAGCAGTGAGAAAGGAGTTGAATGACTGCAAATAATGGAACAGCTGGCATAATCAGCAAATTATCAGGCTACATAGTTCAGGTCAGATTTGGAAGGGATTGGGAAGAGGAGAATTCAGAGGGGAAAGTATTGATCAGATCAGGATTTTAACCTGAAAACAAATCTTTGCAGATTTCTAGTAGTCATGATTAACATTTTTTTCCCCTAAGACAGTGACAGTAACAATAGGTTTTTTACGTGGTTTTCATTGCTCTAACACTTTGCGCTAGGGTGCTAGGGTTCAAACCAGTGTCCTTGCGCATGGGCACGCAAGCACCATAACCACCCAGCCACTGCTCCAGCCTGTGATTAACATTTTACAAGACTAATGTGTAAGGTATTGGTGTGGATGGAGGTAATTTTAAACTATAAAACTTGGTAACAGGTTTTTAAATAGTCAATGTGAAAATCATGACAGGCAGTGGCAGTGAAGCTGGTCCTGAAGGTCAGGGGTAGTTAACTTTTAAGCAACTATTTCAAGGACACATGAGTGCTTAGTTTTCTGACTAGGGCAAGGAGGTAGTGTTGATGAATTCACTGAAATGATAAAGTGGAGGTAAAAAGGAAATATTAAAATTGGATATTGTTGAGAAGTTGGTAGGACACTAGAAGGCAGTGTCTGAGAAGCAGTGGAATAAACGTGGTGTCAGTTCAGACAAGGCAAGGACTGAGCTAGGCAGGGTGATGCATGCCTGTAATCCCAGCAGTTCTGGAAGCTAAGGCAGGAGGATCACAAGTTCAAAGCCAGCCTTAGCAATTTAGGGAGGTCTCGCCAAAAGAAGAGGGCTGGGGATATGGTTCAGTGGGTGGTTAAGTGACTTCGGTTCAGTCCAGTACCAAAAAAAGCCAAGATTAGAGATATATATTTGGAAGTAGCAAACACTTGTGAGAGTGGAAACTGGTATTAAGGATTAGAGGTGGTGCAGATTAACAGATATAGGTGATGATAAAATCTGGTAGGCATTTTGGAATAATGAGAAAAAAGGAGTCAGTTAATCCAAATTCAGTAACCATCCTTGATTCAGTAATAATTGAAACCATTTGAGAATATACAAGTTACAAGAAGAAAATTTAGAGAAGCTTTAAGGTTTGGGGACTTTTCCATCAGATACAGAAGAAGAGAATTAGTAGGTTATTCATTTGTTTGACAGAGGTGTGATGCCCCTGTGCCAAACCATGTTACAATGAATCTGCTCTCTTGAAGTTGATGGTCTCTTATAGTGGTTGCAGAATCAGCGCCAGAAACTAGGAAAAGGTTAAGTCATACAAGTCAAGAAAGGAGATTGAGGGGCTGGAGCGGTGGCTCAGTGGTTTTGGCGCTTGTCTGGCAAGCACGAGGACCTGGGTTCAAGCCCCAGCACCACGTACACAACTAAGTGTTGGAGCAACAAAGGCCATATGAAAAACTAAATAAAGTTGTTTAAAAAAAAAAAAAGGAGATTGAGTCACTCAGCCATTTTTTGTTGAGACCAGCAAATGAATATTAAAAAAAAAAAAGAGAAAGACTTGTATTTGGCAAGATTCCAGTTTGTATTTTACTTCCCACAATCCTCTAATGTTTCAGCAGAGTATTAAGAGGGGGAGGGGGAGCCAATTTGTGAGGGATGTAGGATAGATTCAGGAATGAGTTTAATTTTAAAAATAAAACTAGACAAGATGACCAACTTAGACCCTGTCTCAAAAAGCAAACATGGACATAACTAAGGATGTAACTTGATGGTAGAGTATTCCTAAATTCAATCCCTAGTACCAAAAAAAAAAAACCAAACAAAACCCCCACAAACCTAGATACTTTTAGGTTACCAAGATCTCCCATGGCTTGCTTTCATCTTTATTGACTATATAGTACCCCTTCATGAAGCAAGTATCTCTAGCCACCTAAATGTATTAGAAGTAGTTCTTGGCCAGGACCCTGCTCTGATAAGAGATTTCATACATGTGCAGGTGGGTACAGATAATAACTTAAGATAGTGACAAGTGTATAAAGACCAAAGATACCATGAATAAAATAGGATGGCAGACCCTTTTTAGAAAGGTGGTTCAGAAAGAATGAGAAGCAACCACTCAAGAGCAAGACTAGCAACTCAAGATTGTACTCAGTTCTTCTGTGTCCTGTGTTGGTTACAATTCAACTTTTAAGTGAATACAAAGTTGAACATTTTACTTATGGAAACAAAACGTTTCAATTAACCATGATTTTTTTTATTATATGGGAGTGATTGAAAACATTTTTTCTTCAGCTAATGATGGTGAAAGTTTATTTTTTAAATTTGGAAATGATTGAAAAAATTCTTGGGGCTAGCCCCAAGTAGTAGTATGTACTTGTAATCCCAGTGAAGTGGGAGGCTAAGACAAGAGGATTGCAAATTTCAGACCAGCCTCAGCAATTTAATGAGGCCCTAAATTAAC